>LHUT01000915.1:0-20006 GCA_001412135.1 Silene latifolia subsp. alba
ATTCGAATATTTGATAAATATTAGAGTTGAATATCAGATAATATATAATCGTATTTTATTAGAATTATATTAATGATATTTGACATGTTAGACCCGTTGAATGTATGTAAATTGCAACATTTTATGTAATTATCACATTTTAACTTATGTTTTAACATAAGTAATTAAAATAGAAATAGAAGATATATATATGAATTGGGTTGAGGAGAGAAGGTAATTAAATAGAATATGAAACATCAAAGGGCCCGCATGTAGAAACTCAACAATCAATCAGAAGCCAAGAAAAAACTTGGCTTTTATACTATGTAGATTATATTGAATCCTTATGTTCAATTGCCTTTAATGCATTATAAATGTCTCATTGAATGATATATTACATATCTATTTTGAAATACATTTCAAATGAATTTATAAGACTTACAAATTACAACTGCAATTGTACTAATTAAAAGAGGATTTTTTTTTGTGCGAACTAATTAAAAGAGGATTAAAACCCGATTTTCCAAATAACTTTTACGAAATTATTAATTTCTTTTCCGGAAATTAGGCAAAATTATTTTGAAAAATACTAACTAATGTTTTTTAAATAGACAAAATTTTAGCTAGCCATAGCCTATTTCAAAAATATTTCCACTACTTTAAAATATTACAGTATAAGATATACTCCCTCCAAGTTTTAATGTTCTTCTCATTTTATTAAAATACTACTCACATATAATAGAGAAATGGGATGAACATATATATTTGGAGGGAGTAATTATTTTATGATCCCTATACCATTATTCAAAATTTCAAAGTATATTAATGAACATAAATAAATAGAAAACTGTATTTATGCATTTAAATTACATATGAAAAACACTTCAATATTAAAAAAAACATAAATAATTGAGTTCTTATATATTCGAGACAGCTAAAGTTAATACTATAGAATATTTATAGGTAGACAAACTGAACAATCAGTAAGTTGGGATAAAAGAGATTAATTAATTGGTGAATTTGGTAAGCAATAGTGTCACAATAAAAGAAAATTTCTTAGGTGTACCCGGGAATAGATGTTATCATGCACTTAAACCTACTAGAAGATTGTAATTACAAACAATAAATTCCAGGACGCGGTCTCATTGTTTAGGACGTATAAAAACATGGTAGACTTATACACATAAGAAACTCTGTGAATAAAAAATTGAGAATATACACAAGTGATAAACTTTCCTGATGCTATGACTTCACGTATACCATATAACTTTTTTTGTATTTCAATAGAAAATAAATAAGAAATCATAATACATTAAAACAATGAAAAAATTTAAAGCCGGACATATTGTGAGGGTTACGAATTTGCCGGAAAAATAATTTCAATATCAAAGTAATAATTTTATGAATATTAATAATGAAATTGCAATCTTTTATACTAAATATTTTATATCAGACCCGTGAATTTTCACGGGTTTAAACCTAGTTTCGAGAGATTGTAGTCCACATGAAGTAACTCTTTATCTCCTTTACCCAAAAACATAGAACTTTGATTAATTAGACATTTATCTTCCATTTATGCTGGGATTATCTTGTTAATCAAACACATCATAGTAACGGGAGTATTTTAAGTGATTGTAGTAACACGATAGAATGCTCAAGCTAGACTTTTTATGTTATTATTAAATAAATTTACGATGAAACGATGTCTAGCTATGGAAATATTACAAGTCGTATATGAATACACATATAATTTATGATTCACAAATAATCGTATTAGATTATTAGATACTCGATTATTGCAATATTATCGGAAGAGCATGTATATGTGTTATGAATCATGATATTGTACTATGAATGAGATGATGATAAAATGTGGGGAATTTGAATTTGAATGCAGCAAGCATCGACAGCAAAGTACATAGTACAACAGTACATAGCAGCAACAGGAGGACCGGCAGCAATAAGCTCAATACAGAGCATGTGTGTAATAGGGCATGCTAAGATTGGTGCGACAATGTTTCATCTTGGTGATCAAGCTGTCAAAGGTAATGCAACTGACGAGTCCGGTGGCTTTGTTTTGTGGCAAAAGAACCCTGATTTGTGGTGCTTGGAGTTTGTGGTATCCGGCTGCAAGGTCTTCTCTGGCAGCAATGGCAAGCTTTCATGGCGCCAGTCTTCCAATCAGCCTTCCACTGCTGGCCCCCCTCGTCCCTTGAGACGCTTTCTACAGGTACATACTTATTCCATTTGTTTCAATAGATTGTTGAACTCAATATGAACATCGTCACCCCCCTTGCACTAAAAGAACAAGAATTCTCCAAAATTTTCCCGCCTAAATGAATTGAGCTATAAATGGGCTTTTATTATATCATATATGTAATTGAGCTTTAATTATGTCATGTCTGTTATTGAGCTTTCATTATATTATATTTACATCTCAATTATACTGAACTTTTTCTTTTCTATCGTTTAATACAAAACATTATTAATAATAAATTTACAATTAAATTTCAAATTGAGTTAAATACCAGTTTTATAATTATTATTTTCTTTAATATTCCTATATAAAAAACCGTGCATTTTTCGGGTCTTTATGGAGCGCATCAGCTTATATTGATCGTGGAAGAGATTCTAAGGCTGAGTCGTAATTTAGATAATATAGTTTGGCGATTTGTTAATCGTAATTGCTCTCATGTTGCTCACTTTTTAGCTCATTTTCCGGGTCTTTATAAGGGAATTTTTTTTTGGAAAGGCGGTCTTCCTAGCCTTGTTGAAAACGATGATTTGGCTATTCGTAATGATATGAGATAATTCCAACTTTTGGGACTTCACAAAAATAAAAATAAAAACTGCACATTCGCGTGGGATTTATACTAATAACTTATTATGTCGAACATTGAGCAGGGATTGGATCCGAAAGCAACAGCAAATTTATTCATAGATGCAGTATGCATAGGGGAGAAGGTGATAAACAATGAAGATTGCTTCATCCTTAAGCTAGAAACAAGCCAAGCCACACTAGATTCACAAAGTGGGCCGAAATACGAGATAATTCACCACACACTATGGGGATACTTCAGCCAAAGATCAGGACTGATGCTGCAATTCGAGGACTCGAGGATGCTTAGAATGAAGAACGATGTCGATAATGATGACGGAGGTGGAGTGTTTTGGGAGACGAGTGCGGAGTCAGTGATTGAAGATTATAGGTACGTCGATGGGATTAATATAGCCCACTCTGGTAAAACTTGTGTTAGGGTGTTTAGGTATGGAGAACAGTCTGCTAATCATCAAAGAGAGATTCAGGAAACATGGATGATTGATGAAGTTGGTTTTAATATTTGGGGTTTAGATTCCGAGTTTTTTATGCCTCCCAAAGGGGATGTCGAGAGTTAAGTAGAGATTTCTATCTAAAATAACGAAGGTTTTTGTAGAATTCGAGGAAAATTGTTCTCGTATTAAGTTAAGACCGTCTTAAAACGACACTGTTTGGTTGTCAGTTAGACAAAGTAGATCTGCATTGTACTTGTACTTTATTAATAGACACAATCACATGATTTAGAGGCCTCATAAGTCATTATATAACTAACCACTTGTTATTATTTTGCTAATCCCATAAATTGATTTGACTTGTTAATAGGGGCGGACCCACCTGGTAGCAAGAGGTGGAGGTCGCTAACCCAAACGAAAAAAAATCGGTTAAGCAGACGAATTTTTACTACCCCAAATATTGCTGAATAGTAGATAAATATATGTATGCGTGTTATATATGTAAGAAACATCAAGTGTTTTTAGTGGTAAAGGCTTTGAATTTTTACCTATGGGTCGCAGGTTCGATTCTCGTTGTATGCATATTCATTATTTTTGCTACCCAAAAGGATGGACATCCTCCTCCATTTCTCACTTGTGACGATGAAGTTCACATGAATAACGTCAATCTGATGTAACGAGAAGACAGAAAAATATATAATACGAGCACACGAGAATCTCGATTCATGAGTCTCTTGGTGAAAATAAAAGGATCGAAACTTCTTCTAGTTCATTTTTAATTTTTCGTGCTATTAAGTTATTATTGTCCAACTTTTATAGAAAATATAATAATTACCGTACTGCCTAGAAAATATAATAATTACCGTACTACCCAGTATCCAATAGACATTATGGTTTTCTCTTATTTTCTTAAGTTTAAGATATGGGTTGTGTTGATGATTATGACTTTTTATCAATATGGTCACTTGAGGCAAGCTGTACACTTCCCTATAACCATGTACATGTCAATGTTTGTCACTTTTTATGAACTTATAATTATGAAGAAGAGTCAAGATAGGCAACCTTAGTTGTAGTTGATAATACAAGTTGCATATAAAAAAGAGCAGATAGATTCAGAGGTTTTTTGTGAACCAGCTCATTTTTTACCTCTTCAGCTGTATGATTTGGACATTGTGTCGACCTTTCTTTAAATCCTTAAATCAAAGATACATGCAAAAGACAAGATAGATTTCATGTTTTTATGTGTTTGTTTTCATGTGGGGTTCTGATTAGTTTTGTTTCATGCTCTACTATTTCTGGATCGATCAGCTATTCTGGCTTGTGACGATATTGTTTAAGCAGGTTGTGAGGCGTAATAAGCTTGTAACGCGTCATAAATGAGAATTTGTATTGTTGGATTACCTTTAGAACCGAGAACAAGAATTCAATGAACAACTCAAAACATTAATAGTTGTAAGAGCAGATAAAATAAAATGACTACTCACCCAGTCACCCATACATTAGTACTACGATTTATGAGTTAGTAGAGACTAAGAGGTAGATAGGTCTTTTTAATTTCAACACAATTTTCATTATTTGTCATCCAAAAATAGAATATGGGTTGTTGCCTTATAATAAGTTCGAGTTTTTAAGCTATTTCGGTAGTGTTGTGGTTAATGTTGGGCCGAAAAAATTGTAGATTATTATTCATTGAAATTTGAAACTATTACTCCCTAGTCTCTACGCCTCATTTTTAATCGAAGTTTATCAAATGATTGAGATTTGAGACGAAGGGAGTACGATACAAAGATTCTACATATAGTATCTCCTTGATCAAATGTTACTTGCATCCTGTTTTTTGTCATTCTGACACTCTGATATTTGGTACAAATATTCAAGTCTCTTGTCTTTAACTGATATACATACACAACATACATAATACTTGCATAAAAATGTTCATAATTAAATGAATTTTAAAAAATGTTACTGACAAATTAATAAAAAATTAATCCAATTAATTTTATACTACTTATCTTGTGTTGCATTCTTCTGCTTTGGTGTTAACGGAGCCACAAGGGCGATACCGCTCATGTATTGCATTCTGGTGGTAGGACCTTGTATCTACGTTTATCTTTACAATATGAGTAGATCATCTGTCTACTTCTTACCCACTGAAGTCCTTGAATTTGCTGATTTGACAATTTAACAAAATCTAGGCCCTCAACAGGGTCCAAACTTGATGGACTACTACTCTTAGAACAGGATTGACCCGAAATGTCATTCGGGTTGTAAATGCAACCACCCATTTCCATTTGTCCTAAGGATGCTACGAACGGGGCGTACTTGTAGTTAACCGGGTATTTTCCTCCGTGGGTCGCCCAGTCGGATGCATCCCATATTGTTGCATATACAGCCATAGGCTTTGATGGGTATGCTGTTGATATTGCTGGTGTATGTAGCACTTCTCTAACTGGTATGTTATCCACTAGAAACCTGCAATGTTAGTATAATAAATCTCGATATCATTTTCTCACATAATAAGAGTTCCTAAGACAGACTATTTATTCATACTCTCACCAATTGGGGTTGCCAAAATACACGTGAAATGGTCGATACTGAACCTGAATTTCATTTACAAATATTTTTCTTGTTTGACAAAATACACGTGAAATGGTCGATACTAAAGCTGAATATCATTTATTTTTCTTGTGAATCCAAAAATTATAAACAATTTTATATTTTGAATAATAATAATCATATGTGGGTTCCATTTGCAAATATTGTGAATTTCTACAAGTTGTGTTAGGAGGAATGTTGTCTAGCTTCTGTTAGGCAACATTAAATGAGACAACTCAGTATGTTTTAGGCACAATCCTAATAAAGAGACCTCAATTGCTGGCTACCACTTATGTGTTTCGTAAAATAGTACTCCTCCGCTTCAATCATTTGTTTACATTTGATTAAAATATCTCGCACGAAAAATATAAAAGGTAAACAAATGACCGAGACGTAAAAGAGTGTTTTGACCAGCAGAGTATTTAGGTAGAAAGCTGAGGTTGGCTTACACAATGTGATGCTTATTCCATAAGATGGAATACTCATGGAACTGGGTAG
The DNA here is from genome assembly GCA_001412135.1 of Silene latifolia subsp. alba. Taxonomy (NCBI): domain Eukaryota; kingdom Viridiplantae; phylum Streptophyta; class Magnoliopsida; order Caryophyllales; family Caryophyllaceae; genus Silene; species Silene latifolia. Next base: position 6,343 of record LHUT01000915.1, read on the forward strand.
TCGGGTCGAACCAAAGCCGAAATTTTTCCTCTCTTCCAGTCTTAACACTTCCATTGCCATACATATTTGTTTGTAGTATCCAATCCTTGTGGTTTTGGTGCCCAAGTAGCTCGAAGTCAATTTCGTCGTGATTATGTGGAAATAAATCCGAATTTGACATCTGAAATCAAAAGTAGTACATGCATTTTCATGAGAAATAGGCCTTTAAATAAAGTATTAAAAGTATCTGACACGGGTGCATGTTTCCAGTGTCGGACACGAATACTAAGGTAATATGGAGGATTGGACTTACATAGAAGGCAACTACAATACCAGAGGTGAAACCACTAGGAAGCTTGATCGCGGCGCTAAAGAAACCGTAATTGTAATGATTCTTGGAGCCAAGTCCTGAGCCTGTTTTTTTATCACAGAAAAGTAAGACGGTTTTACATAAGAATTACTGTGAAGTATGATTTAGTTGACGAGTAGCTTACCGGATTTCTTATCAAGAGTAATATTAGCATTTGATCCATTGCCATAAATTTGAACATGTGGACCTCCAAAGACGGGAGAGAAATCCTGGTTGAAGTTAAGGTGAGGAAAAAGGCTCGTCAAACGCGTCGCACTAGGAGGCACATATTGTGCACTTGTGTATAACATGTAGCCATTTTTTGAGCTTTGTAGTAGAAGAATTGTACTTAAAATGGTGGCATAGAAGAAAAGTTTACTATGAAAGTATGTCATTTTTATGATTACAAAATTCTTGTTTAAGACGGAGGTATCTGATCAGTCTTCTCTTTTATTATTTGAGTTTGTGTATCTTTGAAAAACAGAGGAGAAGTAGAGGGAGTGGGTAAGAAGAGTAATAGGAGGTGTTCTACTTATATATAGTTGTATGAAGAATGGTGCAGCTGAGTTGTTGCAAGCTGGCTTCCTTATGCAAGTAGTTTGAAAAAGATAATTGAGTTAATGAAAGGTGAATATATCTTCCTTAGCATATTTGAATTGCCTCTAAAATTGTGGTTTTTATTAATGATAAAAAAAAATTATTGGTTTGGAAATGAGATGTTAACATAATGGTGTCTATAAGAGTATAAGATCGTTTCTTAAGCATGAAAAGTGAAAGTGAACCGTCATTAGGAGTAACGTTTTTAAGAGCAAACAACAATTTTCACTACACTTCTATGTTTGTTATGAGTTGTGAATTGTGAGGTAGTCGAGTCAGTTGGGTCGGGTCACGTCGGGTCAGCATGCCTTTTCGGGTCGGGTCATTTCGGGTCAAATGATGTAACGGGTCGGGTTATTATCGGGTCCGGTAACTTAATCAAATTACTATATAATTTTGTACCATTAAATTTAGTTTTAAACCTATTATTTGATTTAATTACTTCATTACTAAGTCAAACATNNCGGGTCAATATCGGGCCGGGTCTGGGTCGGGTCACCGATAATTGGGTCGTGTCGGATTACGGGTCATCGTCGGGTCAGGTCGGTTTCGAGTCGCAATATTTTCGGGTCCTATCGGATTTGCTTGGGTTCGGGTCGGGTCAGACTTGTCAGATCTAGATGTAGAAATATTTGAATCATTAGGTTTGAATATGATATAGAACTATCATTGGGAGTAGGGTCTAGGGATAGCACTCCTTAACCCAATCTCGAAAATATAGTTTAAATTATTGATTTCTATTTTCTGCTACCCATAAATCTCAAAAAATGTGTTCTTACTAAAAATACTAAACTATAAGAAGAAATTTCGCTACCCTAAATTTTCGTTTCTGGCCCCCCATTTGAGACGAACGGTTCTCAGCTATTAAATTCGTCATTGTCATGATATCAAAAACCCATTTGAACTCAAACCCGCCCTGACCGGCAAGGGCGGCAACCGTCACATTGCCATGACATCAGAAATAAAGCTCATTCCTTAACTTGACAACCACCCCATGAAACCCACTTGATTAATTTGCCGTGTTTTTGATTTTTTTTTTTTTTTTTTACGGTCAAGAAATAACTCACAATATCCCAAACAGTACAGTACAAAGTAAGCTATTATACTAAGTAACACCAAAAAGATAAGGCCACTACCAAATCTAGTGCTACAAAACCAGATTTAGAGACGACATAAACATAAATTAAGACACTTAAAAAGAATACTAATAGCCGCTCCAGATCAGTCTCTCCTGCACGGGAAGAGCATTGCATTTACAGCAGAACAAGCAAAGAGCAAGCAATAGGGAGAATTCAAGCACACAACATTTTGAATAGTGGTCCATTATAGGAGCCAAGCCTTAAGCTTATACAAAGTGCGGTGCAAGGTCGAATTGCATGAAGCTGGCTTACGTAGCCTCATGCTATGATGTCATTGGACAATTATGAACTTAAAAGCTGTCACATTTGTGCATTATTTATGACTTTATAGAGTAGTGATGTGATCATCGAACATTCGAACCAAATTCTTAAAGAGAATTAGGCTATCATACTTCCAATCTAGTTTGAGTTGTATTTAAGGCTCATCTCCTATCTATATATAATTGCACACTTATTTGTCAATGCAATTTTTAATTTAAGAAATGCTTTAATTTACAGCCTACACGTAGGTCGTCTTAATTTAAGAATGTTTTAAACATCTATTGCTTTGCTGAATTATTAGTCGCTTTCGAACAAGAAATTTTATGTAATTATATTCAATTTATTGTTTTTAAATTAAAAGATGATAAAGCTATTGTAAGTTAATATTTTGTGTGAATGTTGTATTTTTTCTTTCCAATCACATCGCAATCTAGTATCAATGGTCTGTGTTTTTCTAAAAATTGGTTGTATAAGTCAAATATTAACTATTTTTCAAGACTCCGCTTTTAATTTAAGATTTATCATATTAACTGCAAATTTTTATATGAACCCAACTTCTTTCATTGAGACATTTAAATGTTGATTAAGATTGTACTCATAGCTTAATTACACAAATTCTTATTTGTGACGGAGGGTATCCGTCACAAATAAGAGACGGGTACCATATTGTCTCACAAAAAATCCATAGGGGGTGAGAGAAGGAGCACATGGGGTGGGTGCCCACCTTGTCCCCTCTACCCATTTCCACTCACAAAATACCCGTCGCAAGATCCGACCCGTCACAAGCAAGACTTATTGGCTTAATTAATAGAGGACCTTTAGTTACAAATTAAAGAACATAGTGTACAACATTTATTAGACCATTGATTCATCTAGCACCTTGACTCTTGAGCCCACGAGGCTCGGAGAGCTTAATTGAGTAAATGAAATGTCATTAGGACATAACATTTGTATCATATAGATGGGCTTAAGACGTCAATATTTGTCTTAAGTTTAAAACGAGTCAATATATAAATAGATGGAATAAGTTTTTTTTCACACTATTTTTCACACATTTTATATTTTTGCCTTTTTAATCCGTTTATTTAACTCATTTCACATTTACGACGAATATAACCGTCTTTAATAAGAATCCAGTTTGTGATATTAAATTGATTTTGTACCTAAAATATGAAGATGAATTAGGCAAGTGAATCAATCAAAAAGGGTTGACCAATAATAACCTTAAACATAGGACACTTTACCAATTGACACGATCGCACATTCTCACCACCGTAAAACCCTTGATTCCTTTTTTTTTCCCTTTACCGGTTTTACCCCTCACAAGTCACAAACACACACTCCACATTTTGTACTCCCTCACCGAAAACTCCCCCTTTCTCTCTCTTCGCCGTCGTAGATATTTATTTCTAGAGAGAGGAAGCTCCTGCTCCGTCGAAAATGGCATCCGACGATGGCGAAAAGAAGAAATTGAGTATCAACTACGACGAGCTTTTTCGTGAAGGCGATGACGAACCTGTCCCAAACGTCGTCGTTGTATCCTCCGCCAATCGCCGCCGTCGACGACCGCTGGAAAATAAACCGACGGAGGTGTCGACGGCGACGCAAACTGATTGCGGTGAATTATCGTCGCTATCAATGGACCAACTAAAAGGAAAAATTTCAAGGCTTACTAGTGTACTTAACGGTCAGGGGGGTCGCAATTTGCCTGATAAAGGTGAAAGGCTTAAGCGCCAAATTGCTAGTTTTGAGGAAGAATTGCAGCGTCGCAATAATCGTGAGGTATAATTTCAACATTTTGTTTCGAAAATTAGGGCTTTTCGAGGTTTTTGATTGATTTTGTTCTGGTAATTGCTTAAATTAGGGATTTTTTTTGATGTAAATGTTGTTGTTTGTGATGTTTAGGTTGATCATGTGTATGAGAATTGAGATTAAGTGTTTCGTTTGATAATGTGGTATGATTTGAATAAGTTGTTTCGAAATTTAGGATTGTTCGGAGTTCTGTTAAAAAATGTTTAAATTAGTGATTTTGTTTTGGTGTAAATGTTGTTGTTAGTGACTTTAGGATAATCATGTGTATTGTGAATTGAGATTAAGTGTTTCTTGATTTGAATCATTTGTATTGAAATTTAGGATATTTCGAAGTTTTTGATATTTTTTGTTCTGGTGATTGCTTAAATTAGCGATTTTTTCGGTGCAAATGTTGTTGTTAATGATGTTTAGGATAATCATGTGTGTGAGAATTTAGATTAAATGTTTCCTGTAATGAGAATAGTTGCTGGATTGCATGCATTGTAGGAATTTGGGTACTTGATTAAGTTTTGGATTCGAGGTTGGTGATGGTGATTGGTGAGAGTATGTGAGGATGGATTTTGGATCACTCTCGTTTTCACAATGTGGGGGAGAAATACGTAAACGGTTGTTGATTCTACTAGTTGTAAATTAAATAGAACATTATCTGAGTGTTGTGATTTTAAAGTCATTTCCGATTGAAGGGTGGAAAATTTAGTCTCCAGTGATTATGATGATGATGCTAGTTGTGGCTTCTGCCTTTGTGTTCATATTCATGTTATTTGGTGCAGAAAACGACGGAAATGCATGCCATCACTTATATCTTAGTGAACTTTATTTCGTGCTCAATAGTTTTGTATGCTCACACGGTTTTTGATCGAGGGGAGCAGAGCTTTAGCATTTTTGAGTGACCCTGTGGATGTGTTCTCAACTCTGAGGTAGTTGTATCTGTAGTATCTGTTTTTTGGTGCAACGTTAGTGGGCTGATGATCTCCTCCCTTATCAAGGATAAAACCAATAGTAATAATAAACCAAGCTTATTGTGCTTGTTTTTCCATTACTTGATGTTTTGAATAATTATATGACAGTAGTTTCCATCATCTTCTTTGGAGCTGGATTAGTTTGTGCAGCATTTATTATTCTGTTGTTCTTTCAGTTTTTAACCTTCTAGTATGACGACAAGCTTTCAACTTTATAGGTTGGTCTTTCAGTTTTTTAATTACTATTAGATGTGCTATCTATTTTTAGTTTGGCTCTCAAGTGTCGTCCTGTTGCTTATGGTACAAACAAACAATAAATAGCTCGGATATGGATCATTATGAGCATGGAAAATTCTGGAAGGCTGATATTCTTCTTGTAAAATCTAACAGGTTGCTGATGAATGCAAGGACCCAGAGTTTTCTGAGTTTGGTAATTTACTGTTGGAAAAGATGGGAACTGGTGTAAAGCCCAAACCGGATCAGAATGTACTGTGTAATTTCTCTGTCTGCTCTTTCTGGTTGCATTTGTAACTATTGCTTCTATTATAACTTCACGTTTTGCTTACATTTCAGGCTGCTTTTCAAGATGAAATATCATATATTAACCCGCGTGCCAAACAGAATAGAAATACTGAAGCAAAATTATCATGTAACAAGAAAGCGAAATATGGGCTCGGTTCCAAAGAATTTGCTCCTTGGAAGCATAACAATGGCTCTCAGAGCCGGCGAAAATATTGTTCTTTAGGCAACCTGCTCAGCAGGCCTTCAGCACAGGAGAAACTGCCTGTCTCAGTTACCTTGAGGTATGCTTTTAAATCACAGTTTTTTTTTTTTTGGTTTGCTGCATAGTTGGTGTGAGTATGTTGCTCCACGTGTATGTTTTGGTTACCGGATTCACTCAACCCCTCGTGAAGTTAGCTTAAAAATGTGCCTTGAGTGCGTCTAAGGCGTGCCTTAGATGAGGCATTAGCCAAAATGCCTCGGTGCATTTTAGGTGCGCCTTTTAGACAAGGCTCACCTAACAAGGCTAACTAGTATGCACTTTCTATATCTTTTAGGCAAGGCTCCCCATCTATTTTCCCCATTATTCCTAACTTTATTCTTTGACATGTTAGTTAACTTGAAAACTCCTAAAAAGGCTATTGTTGCCCAAAATTTTATCTGGAAATTACAATTTTGTTGTAAAAAAATAAGGCGCCTCACGTCCAAAAGGCGTGCGCTTTGCGCCTTGTCGCCTCGGCCCCTTTAGCGCCTCGGTGCGCCTTGCGCATTTTCAAACTGAGAAGAGGAGAGATGGCGTGTGGAAGTGGCGGCCCAAAGTTGATGTTGGTGGGTGGAGTTAGGCTTAGAAGGTGGTAGGGTGTGGGGATTTGTGTGGAGTGGTTATTGGTAAGAATGAAAATCAAAAGAATGGTTATTGGCAAGGGTGGTGGTGGCGAGAATGGAAATCAAAATAATGCTTATTGACAAGGGTGGTGGTATGACAAGAGCAAGGCAAAAACTTGGTGGTTGTGCGATGAGGACTAGGCGAAAGTTTGGCGGTGGTGTAACAAGTGTGATGGTGGTGCAACGAGGGAGCAGCGGCGTGAGTGGTGGTGCGATGAAGAAGGGGTTAAGTGATTGATGATTAATTGTCATTGGGTGGGAAAGAGAGATTAAACTTTAAAGGTAGTTTAAGGCATTACTTAACAAAGCAATTACACAAATATTAACGGAGTAGAAGTTTAGGGGTACAACAATGGGTAATGATAAAAGTTAGGGGTACCGTATATGTTTTGAAAAATGTTGAGGTACTACATAGAATTTGCAAACATACAGGAGTAATAGAAAATTTAGAAAAAATATGAACATTGATATATTTTATATTTTCTCCTCACATTTTCGGACTATTGAAAATATTCAAAATATCCAACAAAAGTTTGACAGCTTCAAATATTGTGTCCATAAACTTCTCCGTGGCATGGTTTGTTTAAGGCAACTGGTTGAAATCTTAGATGTTAGACCAATCAGTTGGAGCAATCTTCTCTGTTTCCCTTTGTCTTCTCGTGAACTTTTTGGTTTGACTTGTGTGCATGATAAGTGCCAAGAAAGATGGCCCAATATCTTGTGTTGTACGATCCCTAAGTTTCTCCTTCCTGTCTGCCAATAAATGGAGTATTTTTATTAGTGTACAATTCCAATCGTTATTACTTATTTGTGCACTCCTCGTGTGGTACAAAGGGGAAGCGCTGTAATAAGTGGTCTCACAAAGAGGAGTGTAAAATCATACCCACTTCATCCCATACTTCCACATGGGAACCGGCTAATGATTTTTGAAAAAAAAGGTTTTTGTTTAGCCTGGAATAGTTATCCTTGACTTCTTGTTATTACTTGGTCATAATCAAAGTTGGACTTCTCTCTTTCCTATATACACATCTTGTGCGATATAAGCACTAACACTGCCCTAAAATCGGCGATGTTATCTTAACTGGTAAGTTCGTATTTGAGATGTCCTTTGTTGTTCTGTGGGAAACCAAAAATACAATTTACTTGTCAACAATTTTCACCCTTTTGTTCCAGTTGAAACTTTTCTAAACTTGAAAGCTCAGTAATATTGGTGGTGTAGGATGTAGGTATGTTTCTGCTAGTCATTTTTTATAACTTGCTCGTTGCATATATTCACTATATGAATGGTTTCTTTCCCCCTCCCCCCTACAGGTGAGACTCTTAAACCTACAGAAAGCTTATTAAATGCACTTGTCGTTGATAACATAGCTTTACTAGAACTTATCTCATACTGTCATTATTGGACTGTGGATATATCGAGTGCTTTGCTAGTACTGGCCTGTGAAATGCTGTTATTCTCTAAGTTTTTGAATCAGCAGTTTGGCACTGGTCTATTTGTCTGCTTCTGCGATCTTCAAATCTTCTCAATTTTTGCAGGTCTTACCAAAACTTTCGCCTCAAACACTACATGCTCTACTGACATCTAATGAGCTGTGGGTACCCAGTGAAGAGAAACGGTATATTGTTTTGTAGAAAGACAGGTTCTCAAACAGAATTTTGATGTTTGTCACGTGGATAATATCTTTATTTTTCCCCTCTCAATGGAAGGTTTGAATTGGCATTGTATACATTGCTCAAGAAAAATACTCTCGAGAAGACTGAAACCCATGAAAAGCAAGATGCAAGTGCAGAGACAGGAGTAGCTGTGCTAAAACAGAAGGGCATAATTGAGGCTTCTTGTATTAAAAATCAGGAACATGAAGGACATGTAAGTTCATAAATATTGTTGGTGACTCGGTGCTGCTCACAAGTTTTTTGTTCGTGCTTTTATGAAGTAGCTGTCATTTAATAAAACTCTCGACTCAATATTTTACTATGGGTCATCTGGAAACCCTTCGATGATGTTGTCACAAAGGGGTGAGATTGCGTCATCCGACACCCCCCCCCCCCCCCCCCCCCNAAAAAAAAAAAAAAAAACTAATTGTGGTAGCCCTGGAGACACGTGTTGTTGTTTGGTGGTGGTGGTGGTGGTGTTGTATGGTGTAAATAATATCTCACTGATGTTTTTTGACACCAAACAACAGGTGCATAAGGTTTCGTGCAGCGAGCCAAATGTGGCAATGGAATATCCTCACAACACGGACCAACCTTCTTTACTTAATGACTACTTTTTCGATTCAGAAAGGTATAGGTCACCATCTTATGGAGGGGTGCAGGTTGGTTTTGCTGCCACTGGACAGAGAAATGATGGTGAACCAGGAGAAGGACCTTCTGATGATAGCATATGCTGTCATTTTAACAATTCTAGTTGGCTCTCGGAAAGTCATTCAAGGCAAGGTTCCTCTTCCTCAACCAAATCCACCTGTGACGAGATTATGCCTCCTCTTCCCTGGAGTGGCACAACTGTGGGAAGAAGACAGGTAAAAGATTATGGTAAAAGCAATGCTGTGTTGACAGGAGAAGAATATGAAACATTTATCAACATATTCGAAGGGGGCTCAGTTTTATACTGCCACATGTCATTTGAAGCTCTTTTGAATGTTAGAAAGCAGCTGGAAGAATTGGGGTTTCCTTGCAAAGCTGTGAATGACAGTCTTTGGTTGCAGGTTTGTGGCTTGCATCTCACTTCATAAGTACAGAAGTAATTGGTCGCTAATTTTTTTAAGTTCAATATGTTAAGATTACATATCCCCGTTGATTTAGTGGTTGCACACTTGCACTTACTTAACCTAAAAGAGAGTATGTCATTTGATTGATCAGAACTAGGGATAAATCTCAGCTGTATAAATGGTTAATTGTGATGAAAAGAAGTATAAGTAGTTGAAGAATGATCATTCTGAGGTCTGATAGCCTTGTTTTGTTATCTTCTTGACAAAAAGTTGCACCTTAATTGCTGCATCTCTTGAACTTTGTTTATACCTCTCAACTCTTGGAATTTCATTAAATCCGAGATGAGTGATCTTCAATGCCTTGTACGTTTGTTACTGGAAGATGGGTAAATTTTTTTTTTGTTTATACTATGGCATTCTGTATGATGAAATGAAATTTGGATAACTTCCTTTATATAGTTGGACAATTTCCTTTTTTATTATTATTATTTTTTATATGAGCATCCACAGGAGAAAGGCTCAATATGGAACAACAAAAAGAGGGATGGCAAAACAGTTACTGTTTAATTTACTCCCCTTGCCCAATCGCGTTATGAAATCTCTCTTTTTCGCCCTATCAAGTGGTGTTGTACTTATTCCTCTAGAACTTATTTTAAACCACACTGTTCAAGGGTGTTCTGACTATTAACTCTTCCGGCTATCCGTAAAGCGGTAGCAAAAAAGTATAAAATTACTGATTTTAGCAAGTATTCTGACTTTGATAGTCAGCTAATGATAAAGCTGATTTCCCTATCTTCCTTTTATATGAATATAAATGAACGTACGAAGGTTCTTTTGAAAGTATTGGGACACGTGATGTGTCCATTATCTGTTGGTAACTTGATCATTATTATTTTCCTGATGTACGCACAATAGATTAGTTGTATTTCAGTGGACGAGGGGGAGTTATTATCACCATTGGTTATAAGATTGCTTCACCCATGTAAGCATAAAAGTGATGTTTTATATTATAGTTGCAGTTTTCATATAAGAAAGCTGAGTTTTAGATTTTTATACCTACAGGTTCAGATTGACTTTTGTATTATGTTTCCCTTCCCATTCCTTTTCACTCTTTTCTTTATATCTCATTGCATTTGAGGTGTGCGATATTCAATGGCGGTTTTAAATGATAATTCATGTCAGCCGACCCCGGATTATTTTGGAAATGAGGCTCTGATGGTGTTTTTGTTGCTTATCATTTTCTTACGTTTTTTTTTTCATTTGCCGTGTCTTTCTAGATGCTCCTCAGTCAAAGGGTGCAAGAAATTGCTGCTGAGACGTGCAATAATTGCTGCCTTTTAGGTATAGCGTGTGCTTGCAGGCAGCAATTTGTCTTTTCACATGGTGTTGCAACCACAAGTTACTATATGCAATCCTCTGATCAGCATAATACACCTGGCAACATTGGAGATCTGTATGTATCCACAGTTCAAGGTGAAGGAAATGGTAATATTAGGCCTGTCAGAGTGCATGTTAGGGGATCAAATGATGGTCTTGCTGGTATCGGACGCGGTGCTGCATCTGCTACATCTTCTGGTGGTCCCACACGATTTGTATTTTCCCGTGTACCTTTTGGTGTGGGAAACAGAAATGGGCAGCAGTCTCTTGCTAATGAAGATCCCGAGCAAAGAACTGATCAGCATGGGGACATGTCGAGAGACGGGTTAACCGCTTTGGTTGGACTCACTGATGGAGGAAGAAGTAATGTTAATGTTCATGGAGGGGTGTCTGAGAGGGGTCATGAAATGGATCTAAGAAATGGTGTCATTGGAACTTCTGCTGCTGAGTTTGGTGGTGAGGGGATTCGAATGCCGGGGTCGTCTGATCAAGATGATACTTTTGAGTGGGAGAACATTGACAATTCTATATCATTGGATATGAAGACACCTTTGAGTCATTTCCCGCCGTTCCGTTTCGGGTTGGTGCTCTTCCCTTTACTTTTCTACTCCCTCCATCCCATTTATATTGTCCCCTTTGACTTTGTTAATTAACATGGAGTGTTGGACTTTTAAAGTATGCCCCAATATGGTATGTATAAAAAAGTCCTAGAATAAGCATGGCAACACATGTCCTTAGGCCTTGACCGCAATTTTCTCACTACATATAATAGTCACAACTTCTTTTAAAATGATTATATGAAATTAGCAACTTTCGATTAATCAAACATGATAAATTTGACATATTACCTTTTCATATATTTGGAGAGGCTAATGGTCAAATTTCACCATTAAAGTTAAAAGGGACAATATAAATGTAATCGAGGTCGTATTATACAACGTCCATCCCATTTCTTAATTTTCCAATTTGACTTTGGTGGTCAACCGATGTCAAGTTTGGCTATCAATTTCTCCAGATATAAATAAATAACAATACAATGTAAAATTTTTTCATGTTTCGGGATGTATCAATACAACTACCTTCATATCACCATTTTTAGAATGTCGTAATTACTGTATCTAGTGGGAAAATATCGGTCAAAGATTCAAAGTTGGCATCGTTTGACCAACAAAGTCAAAGGGAATAATATAAATGTGACGGAGGAAGTGCCTTTTGATATGCGCTGTGGGGTTCCTTGCTGTCTGCAGTAGAAAGCATAGATAGTTGTGGTTTTGTGGACTAATATTGCCTATGAGCCTGGAATAGCGTTTTAAACTTTTAGTTAAGCTTTGTTCTTCATTGAAACCGGAAAGCTTTTTGCTTTATCGATCCTAATCTATAATGGGTCCTTCTGGATTTGTTGGTACCTTCCTCATTCAAGTGCTTTAGTAGTTCGCTAAATAGCTTTGGTAAATGTTATTTAGTGAATAGTGATTCAACATTGTGTTTGTTCATCACTGGAATTTCTTGTCTGCTTCCTTGTTTGATATCGCTCATTTCGCTAATTGTTCGCTTTTATTGCTTAGTTTAACGCTGTTTTAACAGGGTAGATTTTTTCTTGTTCGATAACAGGGTAGAGTTTGAGGAAGTACATCGGCTTAGTGATGGGCAGGTTAAGCATTCACCAGAAGCGTTTTATGGCGGTTCCTTCTGGAAGGTATTTATAAATTTTGGATTTGTCGTTTTTTACATTGAGTTTCTCAATAGTTGATCATGTTATCTTCCTGTTGTTTATCTATGTTTTCGAAACAGATCAGTGTTCAAGCTTTTAATGACGAAGACCCTCAAGGACGTAGGACACTTGGTAAAATTCACAGAACATTTTTTATATTCAGAAGCGCACAACTTTTCCCCTTGAACTTTAGTAATAGAATTTTTGTATATCCTTGCATTTCATTTATGTTACATCTTTTTGACTCTGGTTGTTTAATATTATCGGCTTTTAGTAATAAGTCGAACATATACAGTAGCTATAACAATCTTTTTGATAATGTGGAAACAGCTGTTTAATATTATCACTTTATTCTATTATTTGCACAAATTAAGGCATGCCTCCACTGAGTGGCGTCTTCATGTTTTGTTAATTGTATTCAGGGTTGTTTATTCATCGGCGGAAGGCAGAAATGACAAATCCTCTGAGAAAGGTCAGCTTCAATATTACGGTATTTCTTACCGTTTTCTTTGTGGCTAAATCTTCATCATGGTTGATTAAAGTAATGTCCTTGTTCATTGCAATTCCTGTTGGAATCTTAAGAACATGTAGGAGGAATTGTGACATGCTTGGCAGTCAGCCCGTTGTTTTTTCATATATTTACTCATTTTGGTACAAGTGACTTAACATGCAATACCTGAATTTCCTTCGGATCACTAGCATTCAATTTATGCTCCTTCAATTATGACATCTTATGCTAATTTGTTTCTGAAGTTTGGTCATACATTGGCATGCTACTTTATGTTGGTGGTTTTGACAGTCAGCTGCCAACTTTTGCTTCAAGTTTTTATCACCTAGGATATGAAAGGTCACTTTTTTGTTTAGTTGAAGAATAAGCTCGCATTTGAACGACGTGCTTTAGCAAAATTCACTACATCCCAGTTGTTACTTATTTGCCGTTTAACTGCATTAGCAATTTAATTCTTTCACATATTGCGTGCATCTCCTCAAGTATGCAGTACATGTTACTTTCAGGTGCATATGCATGTCGATACTCGTGAAAAGGTCACAGCTCTATATCAGGTAAATTGCTCTTCCTTGATCACCGTGCTACTCCTTGACCTCTACTGCTGTTGTTTAACAGAAAAATTAGTGCTATAGTAGGAGACTTTGTCATGAAAGATGCACAACACGTTTTTTTAGTAACAATACAACAACAACATCATCAGAGCCTTAATCCCAAAATGATTTGGGGTCGGCTGACATGAATCATCCTTTAGAACCGTCTATGGGTGAACGCACACCTCAAAATGCGAAAAAAGAATAGAAAAGAAAAAGTGAAAAACAAGAGGGGAGTGAAACATAATACAAAAGCCAGGTAAACTTATAGGTTTTAAAATCGAAGTC
>LHUT01000917.1:9898-24665 GCA_001412135.1 Silene latifolia subsp. alba
ACACACACACACACACACACACATGCGAAGAGACCTGAACACAAACATATGACACTCGTGCCAAAACCCAAAATCTTCACTCAAATTATATATATCTGTACAGCTGCCTCTAGTTTCCTCACTCCTGGAAGGCATCCCTTATTCTTTGTAAAATTTATATCAATAAGCAAAAGAAAATACCATAATGAATGCACTGTCAACTTCCATCTTTTCATCGATGCCAGAAATTAAAAGCAAGTCTCAAGTCGCCAGATATTTCTTTCAGACGCAAACAGTCTCATCCATATTAGTCAATCCAGACTCGGAATCACAAACTCCCACAACTCAGATTAATAACGCACGGTTGTCAAAGAAAACAGTGTCAATAAGGACGTATAAAACACCACAACTACCAGCACCATCAAATGCTTCACTTTCATCAGCACTTCTAAATNNCATAATCAACAGGTTCATTGATCCTCCTAGATGCTCATCAGTAGATCCAAGGCTCGTTCTCTCTCAGAACTTCGCTCCAGTGGATGAGCTACCTCCAACAGAATGTGAGATTGTTGAAGGGGTGCTTCCATCTTGCCTTGATGGGGCCTACATCCGCAATGGCCCTAACCCACAATTCCTCCCCCATGGTCCCTACCACCTGTTTGATGGGGATGGAATGCTCCATACCGTTCGGATATCTAATGGCAAGGCCACTCTTTGTAGTCGCTATGTCAAGACCTACAAATATATGATGGAGCATGAAGCTGGAACTAGCATTATCCCAAATTTTCTTTGTGGATGCAATGGCCTTTTAGGATTTGCAGCACGGGTCACATTGGCTGTGGCCAAGATTATTGCAGGGCAGTACAACCCAAGCAATGGTATTGGGTTGGCCAACACTAGTTTGGCCCTATTCGGTGACCGGCTCTATGCGCTAGGAGAATCTGACCTGCCTTACGAGGTAAGATTAACGCCAAGCGGAGACATTCAAACTGTTGGATGCAAAGATTTTGACGGAAAGCTCACCAAGAACATGACTGCTCATCCAAAAACTGATCAAGATACAGGCGAAACATTTGCCTTCCGTTACGGTCCTATTTCACCATTTCTGACCTACTTCCGATTTGATCCCAAAGGAAACAAACAAGCAGATGTGCCGATCTTTTCTATGACCCGGCCCTCATTCCTCCATGACTTTGCTGTCACAAAAAGCTACGCAGTATTTCCTGACATCCAAATTTTGATGGACCTCAGGAAAATGATCTTGAAGGGTGGATCTCTAGTGAGTTGGGACCCCTCAAAGCTATCAAGAATTGGGGTCATCCCAAGGTATGCTGCTGACGAGAAGGATATAAGGTGGTTTGAGGTGCCTGTATTAAATATTATCCATGCCATCAATGCTTGGGATGAAGTGGACGGGGATGGAAATGAGGCCATTGTTATGGTGGCTGCAAACATAATGTCACCCGAGCACACATTAGAACGGATGGACCTAATCCATGTCTTAGTAGAGAAAATTAAAATCAATCTTACGACTGGAGTTGTCTCAAGGCAGCCACTCTCCGCTAGAAACCTAGACTTCGGAGTCCTAAATCCAGCCTATCTGGGTAAGAAAAATAAGTATGTTTATGCTGCAGTTGGTGACAAAATGCCAAAGATAAAAGGGGTAGTGAAGTTAGATGTGTCAATGGCACAAGATCAACAAGAGTCCGTAGTGGCAAGCCGCATGTTTGGGCCGGGGTGCAATGGAGGCGAGCCATTTTTTGTGGCAAGTGATCTTGATAATGCAGATGAAGATGATGGTTATATTGTCTCGTTTGTTCACGACGAAAATATAGAAGAATCGAAGTTTGTAGTCATGGATGCTAAGTCACCTACCCTTGACATCGTCACTTCTGTGAAACTACCTCAGCGTGTACCTTACGGGTTACATGGATTATTTGTACAAGAAAAAGATCTCAAGAAGCTATAGCTCATAAAGCCTTCAGGGTGACCACACACTCTGGCTTACTGCTTCTAATCTGCCTAAATATTTCTCCTCTGTATGCATATGACATATTTTAAAAGATAACTCTAGAAAGTGTCTCCATGGTATTTCAATTAAATATGACCCTTAGCATGGCGTCATGACCGCAGTTATAAAGGGTTTGAAGATTACCTTGACAATGTTTTGATGTAGTATCGACTACCAAGATTGGGTCTCGGCGAACTTGTCTGAAACCAATGTCTAAATGGGAAAAACATAATCTGACAAAGAATAGATTTTAACTTACAGCTCATAAAATGTCTTTGCTACCAACAGAATATTGATCAGTAGACTCTCAAAGTTAGCTTCTGACGGCATTCTTTGCTACAACAACAACAATTATAATCAGGGCAGGAAATCAAATCACCCTAAAGATATCATCCTGAAAACGTGCTATACATAATTACTGTAGAAAAGCAGCAAAAGAAATGTCCAGATTGCAGTGAGAATCCTGCCTTCATCTTGACTGTTGTGAGACCTAAACGATTACATACTGCATAGATACTTTTGGAGTACTATATAAACGCCCAAATTTATACACACGTAAACTTTTTGAGCTACTGGGTAAATGTTATGGTTTGATACGAAAGGAAACCATTAATTAATCAAATAGTTTTCGTAACTCAGCAACTTCAAACATAAATATGTCCAAATTCGACTTAACAATCAAATTTTCATTATTTACAATGGAAAATGAAGGAGATGATTTGGAGATGACGGGAAATGGATCTCCCTCATACAAACCAAAATGTTCAGCATAATAAGAGCCTAAGCCTGACTTTGAATAATTCATACAGACAGTAGACAGTAGCCACAGTACGTATCACATGGCTTGGACCTACTTAAGAGAAGATTAAACACTGTGCACCTATCTTTCACCCGAAAAAACACTGTGCACCTTTAGCAACAACTTGTAACTAAAAAACAAATGACTGGTCCTCGTGTACCATACTAAAAACGCGTCGTTAAAATTTAATTCTCGAAATGGCGTTAAACACCGACATTGCATGGTGTTTTGCTAAACAAAAATAAAGGTAAAGCTGCCACTTAGCTTGGTGTGTTTTTCGTAGATTGTTCTTTTCATCAGGACTCGACTACATTACCGACTTAAAATGATCTGATTGAACATAAGTTAAATTCAAAAGGAAGATTAAAATTTTATTGCTGGAGTCAAACCACACTAGAATTGGTGTTTTTGGGGTGATGGTGGTGGTGGCGGATGGCAAGGGAGCGTCAACATTTGGGTGGGGATATGAGGTTAACACGAACAGTTTTATTTACATGCTTTCCTCTTTGAGCAACATGATTTCTTTACACACTGTATTTTCATTTATTTTTTTACTACGGGGTATTAAAAATTCTCGTTTATACTTTTATTTGTTTTTATTTTTTGAAATTTGTTTGTTTCATTTTAAAAAGATTAGATACAAGAATATAAACCACATATACCCAAGGGAAGGATCATACATATTTTGATCAATGCATCCAATCATGTTTCATGTACTGTACACAAACAGCTACCTTTGTCCTTTCCTTCCTTTGAGGGAGCAAAATCACACTTGCACACAGAACAACATTCATGATTGCCCCGGAAGGTCACTTGCTGCTACTGAATAGTTAGAGCCTATGTTGCTCGCACTCTTCAATATTACCTTGCGTACCCGTGTTAAACACTGGACATTTCATTTTAAACCAAAAACATGAATCTGACACTTGGACACGCACCCGTGTCGGATACTTTTAACCGAGTCTGAGCAACATTGGTTAGAGCCTTAAACTGCTAACAAACCCACAACCTTATAGTTTATTTAAGGCCACCTTCAATTCCGTCACTTGATCTTAACAAGAAAAACGAAAACATCATATATCATGGTTGCATTATCATCTGTATTCCTCTCTTCAACGTCACCGCAAAAGATTTCACAAATACTAATCAAAGGCTTGCCATCATCTCCTCCAATTAACAATATTCCAGCAACAGTTGAACCCAAGCCACCGGTATCAAGATATCCGTCTCATTTATCAACAGTCCCTTGTACATTACAGAAACCATCCTCAAAATCAATATATCCACAACCATCAAACTCATCAGCTTATGCTCTCAAAACTCTGGCTAAAAGCACCCGGTCGTCAAAGAAAATAGTGTCAATAAGCATGTATAAAACACCACAACCGCCAGAACCATCCAATCCTTCTCTTTCATCAGCAATTCTAAATACATTAGAAGACATAATTAACAGGTGCATTGATCCTCCTAGATGTTCCTCAGTTGATCCGAGACTCGTTCTATCACAGAATTTTGCTCCAGTCGATGAGCTACCTCCAACAGAATGTGAGGTTGTTGAAGGGGCCCTTCCTTCTTGCTTGGATGGGGCCTACGTCCGCAATGGCCCTAACCCACAATTCCTACCTCGAGGACCCTACCACCTATTTGATGGGAATGGAATGCTCCACAGCATTCGGATATCTGATGGCAAGGCAACTCTTTGTAGTCGTTATGTCAAGACATACAAATATATGATCGAACATAAAGCTGGAACTAGCATTATCCCAAATGTTTTTTCTGGGTGCAACGGCCTTTTAGGATTTGCAGCAAGGGCAACATTGGCTGCAGCCAGGATTATCGCAGGGCAATACCACCCAAGCAATGGTATTGGTTTGGCCAACACTAGTTTGGCCTTATTTGGCGGCCGCCTCTACGCACTGGGAGAATCTGACCTGCCTTATGAGGTAAGATTGACACCAAGCGGAGACATTCAAACTGTTGGACGCAATGACTTTGACGGGAAGCTTGTCATGAACATGACTGCTCATCCAAAAACTGATCAAGACACTGGCGAAACATTTGCCTTCCGTTATGGTCCTATTTCACCTTTTCTGACCTACTTCCGATTTGATCCCCAAGGAAACAAACAAGCAGACGTGCCAATCTTCTCTATGACACGACCCTCGTTCCTCCATGACTTTGCTATCACAAAAAGCTACGCAGTATTTCCTGACATCCAAATTTTGATGGATCTCGGGAAGATGATTTTGAAGGGTGGATCTCTAGTGAGTTGGGACCCCTCAAAGCTATCAAAAATCGGGGTCATCCCAAGGTATGCTGGTGACGAGGAGGAGATCAGGTGGTTTGAGGTGCCTGGACTGAATATTGTCCATGTCATCAATGCGTGGGACGAAGTGAACGGGGATGGAAATGAGGCCATTGTAATGGTGGCCTCAAACATAATGTCACCCAAGCACACATTAGAACGGATGGACCTAATCCATGTATTAGTAGAGAAAATTAAAATCGATCTTATGACTGGAGTTGTCTCAAGGCAGCCACTCTCCGCTAGAAACCTAGACTTTGGAGTCCTAAATCCAGCCTACCTAGGGAAGAAAAACAAATATGTTTATGCTGGAGTTGGCGACCAAATGCCAAAGATAAAAGGGGTAGTGAAGTTAGATGTGTCAATGGCACAAGATCAACAAGAGTCCGTAGTGGCAAGCCGGATGTTTGGGCCTGGGTGTAATGGAGGTGAGCCATTTTTTGTCGCGAGTGATCCAGATAATGCAGATGCAGATGAAGATGAAGGTTACGTTATCTCGTATGTTCACGACGAAAATACAGGAGTATCAAAGTTCATAGTCATGGATGCCAAGTCACCTAGCCTTGACATTGTCGCCTCAGTGAAACTACCTCAGCGTGTACCTTACGGGTTCCATGGATTATTTGTAAGGGACAAAGATCTTAAGAAGCTATAGCTTATCAAACCTTCAGGTCACGACACACATCACTGAGCGCATACATTATGGCATCTCAATGTCGCTTCAGTGAAACTACCTCAGCGTCTAGATAATACAATGAACGTCAACGTAACATAGTCTTGTTCTCCAGCAAAACAGGTGTAAAACCAAAATAAATGAAGCAAATATGAAATCAGATGTAATCACAGCTCGTTGAAACTTCAACCAAAAGCAGATCAGCACCAACCACCACGAAAAACCCATCCGGGCGAACAAATATGCACATTTTATTTGCTTATGTAGAAAGGAAGTTTGCGCTTAACTTGTAGACAACCAAATAACACTTGCCTAATTCCAACCATTAAAAAATTATCATAATCATTCCTTGATTGCTGGCTGTCCTTCTCACTCGCAAATTTAGTCCTACATTCACTGTTGTTTCTCAAAGAAAAACAAATAAAATGTGGTTAATTGCAAACTGCAAAGTTTGAAGTGGTTCAGTTGTCCACATCGAAAAATCATCAAAACTAAAAATAGTAACGTTACTGCAAACTACACACAACACTTGGACTTGATACCAACAGGATCAAAGCGCTCCAGATACAAGTCCTGGAAGACGTCTCTTCATCTGTTTAAAGTTGATCTTAACAAGAAATACACAACACCACAATGGATTCACTATCCTCTTCTTTCCTTGCATCAATGCCGAAAATTAAAGTCAAGTCTCAGGTAGCCAAAAATTTGTCTCTGACACTGAAAGTCTCATCTGGATTACCTAATCCATTCACAAAATCAGAGTCTCTCGAAACTCAGGCTAAAAGCACCCGATTGTCAAAGGAAACATCACAACCACCAGCACCATCGAATCCTTCTCTTTCATCAGCACTTCTAAATACAATAGATGACATAATCAACAGGTTCATTGATCCTCCTAGATGCTCATCAGTAGATCCAAGTCTCGTTCTCTCACAAAACTTTGCTCCAGTGGGTGAGCTACCTCCAACAGAATGTGAGATTGTTGAAGATGCCTTGCCTTCAAGCCTTGATGGGGCCTACATCCGCAATGGCCCTAACCCACAATTCCTCCCCCGTGGTCCCTACCACCTGTTTGATGGGGATGGAATGCTCCATGCCGTTCAGATATCTAATGGCAAGGCCACTCTTTGTAGTCGCTATGTCAAGACCTACAAATATATGATGGAGCATGAAGCTGGAACTAGCATTATCCCAAATGTTTTTGCTGGGTGCAATGGCCTTTTAGGATTTACGGCACGGGCCACTTTGGCTGCAGCCAGAGTTATTGCAGGGCGGTACAACCCAAGCAATGGTATTGGGTTGGCCAACACTAGTTTGGCCTTATTTGGTGACCGGCTCTATGCGCTCGGAGAATCTGACCTGCCTTACGAGGTAAGGTTGACTCAAAGGGGAGACATTAAAACAGTTGGCCGCAATGACTTTGACGCAATGCTCGTCAAAAGCATGACTTCTCATCCGAAAACTGATCAAGACACTGGCGAAACATTTGCCTTCCGTTATGGTCTTGTTTCACCATTCCTTACCTACTTCCGGTTTGATCCCCAAGGAAACAAACAACCAGACGTGCCTATCTTCTNTGTGATTGAGCGTGGGTCAGCGCTGAGCATTCTTTTTTTTTTTTTTTTTTCCGTGTCTCGGCCCTCATTCCTCCATGACTTTGCTGTCACAAAAAACTATGCAATATTTCCTGATATCCAAATTCTGATGGACCTTGGTAAAATGATCTTAAAGGGAGGATCTCTAGTGAGTTGGGACCCCTCAAAGCTATCAAGAATCGGGGTCATCCCGAGGTATGCTGATGATGAGAAGGATATGAGGTGGTTTGAGGTCCCTGGATTGAATATTGTCCATGCCTTCAATGCGTGGGATGAGGTGAACACGGATGGAAATGAGGCCATTGTAATTGTGGCTGCAAACATAATGCCGCCAGAAAACACACTAGAACCAATGGACCTACTCCATGAATTAGTGGAGAAAATAAGAATCGATCTGAAGACTGGGGTGGTCTCAAGGCAGCCACTCTCCAATAGAAACCTAGACTTTGGAGTCCTAAATCCATCCTATCTAGGAAAGAAAAACAAGTATGTTTATGCCGCTGTTGGTGATCCAATGCCAAAGGTAAAAGAGATAGTTAAGTTAGACGTGTCAATCGCACAAGATCAACAGGAGTCCATAGTGGCAAGCCGGATGTTTGAGGCAGGCTGTTACGGAGGTGAACCATTTTTTGTGGCAAGCGATCCAAATAATGCAGATGCAGATGAGGATGAAGGGTACATTGTCTCATATGTTCATGATGAAAATATAGGAAAATCAAAATTCATAGTCATGGATGCTAAGTCACCTAGCCTTGATATTGTTGCATCTTTGAATCTCCCTCAACGTGTGCCTTATGGGTTCCATGGATTGTTTGTAAGGGGTAAAGATCTCAAGAAGCTATAGCTCATCAATTTTAATGTAATTGTTATTTGTTTGTTTCTATTATGAGTTTTAAAGACTAAAAAGAATTCAATTGCAAATAAATCATTTAAAACTCTTAACCTTATTTGCACTTCCTATATTTACTAGGCTTAGTGTGATCAAGACAAAAATAATACTTCTCCATTGCATGTAACACAGAGGTAGGCCTATGTCAAGAGATAACTCTCATACGTATCAAAAATCCTCATGTCTCCATGGTATTAACTCCACAACACGGCATAACATCCGAGGTATAAAAGGTTTGAAGATTACCATGAGTTCTACGCTATGACGATATTTTGATGAGGTATCAACTGCAATTATCGCCCAACGTCCAAGATCAGGTCTTGACCACCTAGTTTGTAATCAAGTAGCAAACTAAATTTAATACCATGCGTGTATCTAATCTCCATGATAAACTTAAGCTGAAGAAAAAAGAAATTTTAACTTACAGCTCATAAGATGTCCCAATTTAGATTAATCTCAAGTCGCAAATCCTGTTGACTTACTGGTCAACAGAATATTAATCACTAGTCTCTTAGTTAGCTTCTGACTGCATTCTTCTACCAAATGAACAGGAACCTGAAATTGCACTACAAATCAAATTATGACCACTCGACAAATTTGGTGCAAATATCGACTTAGAATAAAAGTTGGACTGCATAATCCGTCTAAGTGTTTCAGTATTATAGGAGCCATAATTTCTAAAGAACTGGAACTTTAAACGATAATCAGGGTTAGCAGGCAATCAAATCCTCCCAAAGATACCATCTTGAAATGAAAAATACATAGTTACTGTAGAAAATCAGCAAAAACGTTTCTGCAAAACAGGAAGAAATGTTCAGATTGCAACGAACATCCTTCCCCTGTTTTGTAAGACTCGAATGATAACATACTGCACAAACATGTTCGGCTTACCATATAAAAGCCACAATTAATAGACACACGTGAATTTTTGAGCCACTGGGGAAATGTTATCGTTTGACATGCAAGGAAACCATAAATAAACAAAAAGTTTCCGTCTTCAGAAAGTCCTCCTGAACGTTCTGAAAAATTACCATAACCGAGCAATGGTAAACTCAATAACTTCAAACGTACGCATGTCCAATGGATTGATGTCCAATTCAACTTAACAATCAAATTATTGTTAGTTTGGCGCTGGATAAGGTGCAAATTGCAAACTAGGACTAATACCTTCCCTGAATCTCAAACCAAACTTACTAAACGTCAAGCATCAAAAACGCAGGTCTTAATAAGAGGTAGACACCATTGCAAATTTTGGTTAAGATTGTAAATAAGGTATAAAACTGTTGACTGAATAAACCTTTTACTACTATTAAGGTATAAAAACGTTGACTGAATTTCAACCAATAGCATAAACTTTTGGTTAAGATTGTCTTCTGAGTTCTGACAATTACTTTGCCAACTTTTTTATTCCAAGAAGATAAATTCACCCTGTAAAAAAATTTACCATTGTCACATTCACTTTTCCTTGGAAATGTTAATAATAACAATGCACCAAAATTAACTAAAGGATTAATACTTGGACAAGAATTGAATGCGCGAAAATCATACTTTCTTTGAAGAATATTTCGATTCTTATATTTGTTCAATGGTACACGAAATCAAGACGATCAAAATTCCTTGTTATTCTTGCCAAATAAGAGACGAGAATACTAGAGTTTTGTTTATCAAAGTCTATATATATTTTTCATTTGTGCATATGAAAGCATCCTTGGCTCCTTGCCAAATAAACGGTTGCATAAGATCAGTTGGGTATTAGAATAATTTAAAAAAAAAAACGCGCAAAACGGAGCCTGCCGCGTGATGTTGCACTAGCCGCACAGTGTCTCACCCACATAAACGCCCACTTCTATTAACACACCTTAACGATTCCTTATCCATCAGACCAGTAACCTCTGGTAATACGTTTAAATGGGTGTCCGCACGCCTCTGATTCCATATAACAATATGAGACTATTCTAACTAATAGGATATAAATATAATAGTTGGGCCTCAACCATCACGGAACTATTTGCAAAACAACTATATTTAAATGCAACGTTTAAAATGTAATCTGTTAACAAGTAGATTTATGACAGAAAACACATAGGACATAACATGACTTAGGGTAAGATTATTGGTAGTATTGAGACAAAACTTTGATAAATCTTAAGACAAGACTCACTCAAGACTACCAATAATCTACCTAAGTCTTAACAAAGTCTTAAGTTGAGTCTTGGAAATCCAAGACTCAACTTAAGACTTTGGGTGAGTCTTGACCCCACTTTCAAAGGAAATTATCCAATGAGTGGACCGTAACACCCAGATGCTCCAAATGGTAGCCAGAAATTGTATGACTGTGTAAACTCCCTCATTCAACTTGTCAAGATAGGAAATCTTGTTAACAATCCATGCCTCAATGTCCGTATGGCTCCCTTGGTTTGTGTTAATACCAAGATCTGTTCCTGCCCAAATTCTGGTTACCACTTTACAATTCCTGAATAAGTGTTCCATGGTTTACTGACTCATCTCCTCCATTCCACAGAGCTGGCAGTAGTGATTCATACTTAACTTGGCAAGGCCACTCTTTGTAGCCGATTTGTCAAGACATACAAATACAAGATGGAGCATGAAGCGCAAACAAGCATACTACCAAATGTTTTTTCAGGGTATAATGGTCTTGTAGGGTTTGCAGCTCGAACCATTTTGGCTGCAGCCAGGTTTATCGCAGGGCAGTACAATCCAAGTAATGGTGTTGGGTTAGCCAACACTAGTTTGGCTTTGTTCGGTGACCGGCTCTATGCGCTTGGAGAATCTGACCTGCCTTACGAGGTAAGTTTGATGCCAAATGGAGACATTCAAACCCTTGGGCGCAATGACTTCGAGGGAAATCTTGTCATGAGCATGACTGCTCATCCGAAGGTCGATCAAGACACTGGTGAGACATTTGCCTACCGTTACGGTCCCGTTTCACCATTTCTGACCTACTTCCGGTTTGATCCCCAAGGAAACAAACAAGCAGACGTGCCTATCTTCTCCGTGGCACGATCCTCATTCTTCCATGACTTTGCTATCACAAAGAAGTACGCAGTATTTTGCGATACTCAAATTGAGATGGACCTTATTAAATTGATGCTGAGGGGTGGATCTCCAATGGGCTTCAACCCCTCAAGAGTATCGAAAATCGGGGTCATCCCAAGATATGCCGATGATGAGAAGGATATCAAATGGTTTGAGGTGCCGGGATTCAATTTTCTCCATGCCATCAATGCGTGGGACGAGGTCGACAAGAATGGAAATGAGACAATTGTCATGATAGCCGAAAACATAATAACACCAGAGCACACATTTGAACAAATGGACCTAATCCGTTTATTAGTGGAGAAAGTTCGAATTGAACTTAACACCGGGGTGGTCTCAAGGCAGCCACTTTCCACGAAAAACCTAGACTTTGGAGTCCTAAATCCAGCCTATCTAGGGAAGAAAAACAAGTACGTTTACACAGCAGTTAATAACCCAGTGCCAAAGATAACAGGGATAGTAAAGCTGGACGTCTCCATGGTACAAGACAGCAGACATGAGTGCGTGGTGGCAAGTCGGATGTTTGGGCCAGGGTGCTACGGTGGTGAGCCATTTTTTGTGGCAAATGATCCTGATAATGCAGATGAAGATGAAGATGAAGGTTACATTGTCTCGTATGTTCACGACGAAAATACAGGAGAATCAAAGTTCCTAGTCATGGATGCCAAGTCACCTAACCTTGACATTGTTGCCTCAGTGAAACTACCGCAACGTGTACCTTATGGGTTCCATGGATTGTTTGTACGGGAAAAAGATCTTTAGAAGCTATAGCTTATAGCTCATGAATAGTGGCTGGGTCTCAAGACCCCACGATTTTGGAACAATACCATAAATTTTTATAAATTTGTGTTAAAATATTACTTATTTGCATATGTAAAACCCTGTTATCTAATATTAAAAGTTCTTAGCTGAAATATTTGAACTTAATATTATCACATACCCACCGGCCACCCCTTAATTTTTCTGGCTACGCTACTGCTCAGGAAGCCTTCAGGTCACTACCACACTAGACTCCATACTCACCGACCCACTCCAAATAGCTCGTTTTGCTCATCTTACTAACAAGATTAGACTAACTCAAAATCATCCATTAGCAGCAGCAGTGTGTCAAGAATATTCCACAAGCATTTTCAAAGTCAAGATCAAATCCTCCTACAGAAGTACATATATGGCCTTCCCATCATTTAAGCAAATAATAATACTCTAGAATATTACGTATACTATATAATGTAAGTTATGCATCAAATGAATTTATACAAATTTTTTAATCTTTACATGGTAGCTAAACCCTCTACTGCACCAATGTTTCCTTTGTTTGAATAGCAAAATGGATTTAAGGTAGAGCGATTCATTTTTTTACCAAAACAAATTGAAATCTCGGTCAACATAGAAAAGATTTAAAGAGGAAACTCACTTACTGCGTTCTCCCTTTCCTTCCCTCTCTTTCCTTTCACTCCATCCTCCTCCCCGCCTTGTAGCCAAACAAGTTGCTCTAGAAATCTCTCTTTCCACCTACTATTTCCGAATTTGTTAGACTACTTCTCCCAAAATAAGAATGATAAATGCAAGTACAGCATAGAACAAAGTGGAATCCCTACTACCTCCAAAAACATATGCTCAACATCATTTGCATCATATAAAGTACACCCTCGTCTTGGACTTTATCCATCTGGTCTTTCAACCTCTCGCACAAGTAGCTCACGTATTTTGTACCCTTACCACTTTCCTATTGTTTCGTAATCTATATAAGTATTGTTCCAATTTAGAAGTGGAAGAAATCAAAGAAATTTACGTTCACTCAAATGGCCTCTTTGGGATGGTAGTCTTTCCTTGGAATCAAGTAATGATAAAATCGCTTAAAACTACGATCATTGCATCAAAAATGTCACAATGGCATAATTGGGAACCTATATTGGAATTGAATCACATAATTGAGACATTTCAAATTTGTAGAAGAGGCCTTAATTCCTTTTTAATTCCTAACGACCCCTCAAATTCCTACCTCACAATAGTCATTTCAATTTCACTAACCGATCTCCTAGAGTAGACTTGTCAAAGAGGTCGGGGTGACTCACGGATTGACCCACCCGAACCTCGTTTCAGCCCCGCTCATTTTCCAATTCAAGGAGTTTCCCAAACATTATCGAGAAATTAAAATTATCCGCAACTGAATTTCACACTTTAATTTGTACCACTGAAATCATGTAATGAAATCGTTTTCGTGTTTCCAAACAATACTTTGTTCTCCTTTTTTTCTGTCTTTCCTGAAACCCAAACTCAATCCATATGCAACTTCAACATATAGCTAAATTTCGGCAATAAAACTAAACGACATTCAATTATCTCCAACTAAATCAAATGCCATATTGTTCGAAACTAATCAATCCAAGTAATTTTTCTTGGATCATTGCTCATAAAATAGACCTACAACAATGTCACAATTTAACGACATAGAAGAACAGCAAATTAAGAACATATATATATGAAATTGGAAAGAGAAACTAACATTTGGTAGAAGAAAAAGTATCCGTTGGCAAAGCAGTAGACGTTTCCTTTTTTTCCGGGAAAGTTGTACACCGTACGACTGTGTCGTCAAATTTTACCCGCCCTATCTACAGCTTCTTTGTACCAAGTTTTTTCTTGTTCAAAATCACAAATTATCATCAATAGACAAGATGGATAGTGTCCCTCTCACGAAATGAAAGTAGATAGTATAATTGGGTGGGAAATGAATACCCGATTTGCTCTTCAACTCTACTTTGTGAGAGGGTCACTATTCATCTATACCTATAGACGGATAGTAACTGTCTATAATGAGACGGACTAGTTCAAAATGGGATTTTCGAAATGACTAATCTGAAATATCACACTTCTACATCAAAATAAGCAAACAATGAAATGGCTGGCCAGATGGGGTTTTCTTATTATGAGAAACGGGCGATAATTCTTGTTATATAGTCTTAATTTTAAAAACGGATCAAGTAATAAGAATAAGATAAAAGTAGAATGTAAGACAAAAGGAAAATTTTGTCATATATTATTAAATGGGATGGTGCTTAATCTGTTTTAATGTTAAGACGGTTATCTAATCAACGGGTACCTAAAAGGTTTTAATCAAACGGTTTTTTATGTGAAAAAACAGAATCTGAGTGTGTTTACAAAGTCCAAGACCACCAAGTCCAAAGCTCAAGACCAATAAGTCCAAAACACCAAGTCCAGGACCAACAAGTCCAAAGCCCGGGACCAATGAGTCCAACAAACAAAATCCCGGACCAATGAGTCCAAAACACCCAATCCAGGACCAACAAGTCCAAAGCCCAGGACCAATGAGTCCAACACACAAAATCTCGGACCAGTAAGTCCAAAACACCAAGTCCAGAACCGACAAGGCCAAAGCCCAGGACCAATGAGTCCAACACACCAAATTCCGGACCGTTGGGTCCAAGACACCAAACACCA
>LHUT01000918.1:0-24718 GCA_001412135.1 Silene latifolia subsp. alba
TCTCCTTGAAATTGATCATCTTAATTAATTATTTTATTTTAAGGAAATTTGACCATATTTAGGAAAATTATCAAGCCTCTATATAATTTAATTTTAACCCAACTATATAATATTTGCATTAAGATCCCTTAATCGGGTCCATCACATGGTGCTATTGATTTAAAACTATATAGTATAATTAATTTGTATAGATTTCTTTAATTACATTGAAGTCCCTTGGTTTCTGGAATTAATATATAGTATTAATATTAATTAGTGAAAATTCAAAGTGTATCCTTTGGATGTACTTACTTACCTGACTGTAGCAACAAAATCGATCCAAAAACACTTCCAGAAATAAACAACAAAACACTTGAAGACTAAAAGTCACAGAAAAAACACAACGAAAACTTAGGGATTCAGGAAAAAATGGAGACGGAAATGGAAGGTAAAGGGAAGCCATTGACGTACAAAATCAAAGCTATGTCTCGTGAAACTTCTACTCAAAAAGCCGTCAATGTCCTCGACGCTGACCTTCGTAATTACTGGTCTACTTCTACCAACACTAAAGAGTGGATCTTGCTTGAACTCCAGGTATTAGTATTTTTTTTTCTTTTGTGTTTGATTCAAATATTTAAGTTACGTTTTTGATGATTAAGTGTGTATGTGCAGGAACCTTGCTTGTTGTCGGAAATTCGGATTCATAATAAGTCTGTTTTGGAGTGGGAAATCGCTGCCGGATTGCGTTATAAGGTTGATTTTTTTAGCTTAATTTTGTGTGTTTTAGTGATAATTTGGTTTGATTGTGGAATGTGTGAGTCTGTGATGTGTGTATGTTTCGTGATTGCGGTTTGAAGTAGTCGAAAAAAGTGTTGATGGATTAGGAGTGGAATTTGAAGTAGTGAATGCGTGAAAGCAACTGAAATTCTCTGTGGTTCGGTAAGTTAGGAGAAAGACTGTTCTATGTCGAGGAAGGTGAAGTAATTAGGATAGAATTTGAGCTTGATGAGATAGTTAGTGAGTGAGCGAGTGAGCGAGAGTGAAAAGAAAAGAGGAAATCTAGAAGTGAATACAAAGATTTATTATACTAGCTAGCAGTATTATATTCGGAGTTTCTGACTACTAAGATTGCTTAGCATAAGAAATTTGACCATGCTACTTACCAAAAACGCTAGTGACCATAGCGTGTTGACAATGATGATGTCTATGTTTCGTAATTGGGACTTGAAGTAGTGTGGAAAAAAATAATTGAATTTGTCTGTGGTTCAGAAAGTTAGGAGAAATACTATTACTTGTGGAGGTAGGTGAAGTAATAGAGCAGAATTTGAGCTTGATGAGTGAGTGACTGTAGTGAGAAAATTTTGGAGGGAAATCGAGAAATGAATATGGTTTACCATACTAGATAGCAGTGTTATATACTGAGTTTCTGATTACTAAGGTTGCTAAGTATAATAAATTCAACCACGTTACTTACCAGAAACGCTAGTGAGCTTAGCATGTTGAAAATGATGATATGTGTGTGTTTTGTAATTGCGGCTTAAAGTAGTTGAAAAATTATTGATGGTTATGAGGTGGAACTTGAAGTTTTGAAATAGAGAATGTGAGAAAATAACTGAATTTGTCCATGGTTGATGGTTCAGTAAGTTACGAGAAAGACTGTCATATGTGGAGGAAGGTGAAGAGCTTCATGAGTCAGTGTAATGAGAGAATTTGTGGTGTTGACCGTAGCGAGTTGACATTGATGGTGTTGTGTATAAGGGAGATGGAAAGAGTAGTCAGCTGCTTGTGTGTACATCTAACGATCAAATATATATACACCAATGATCAGTGCCATCATGGTAGGTCATCAAGGGGAAGGCTGGGAAGTTACTTCTGTCATTTAGTTGAAGTGTTTCCAGCAGATTATGCTTACGTTGTAAAAATAATATATAGTAGCTGGTGAACCTTTTATTTTGCTCTAACAGTTTGAGATATAAATGACCAGGTTGGAATGAAATATGTTACCATAAATGACACTGCCCTCGTTCTTTGCTTTTTTGTGAAAATAAATTCCATTGTGTGTTTGTGTTGGATGGGTGGAATTATACCATCCGTAACCTGATTTCACGTATACACAATCAATGAGCTCAGCCTGCACATTATCTAATCTTACAATTGCAAATGAATGATGGCGAAACATGCTTATCTTATGTGCATGTCTATTTAAGTATGTTTTGACAAGAAATCACCACATCAACCAAGTAATTGCTAGATTAATGTGTTACTGTGTAAGGAAGTGAGTTTGTTCTGATGCGCAGGAACGTTCTTTGTTTACGGAAGTGTTGCTTATATGTCAAGTTTTTTGCTTTTAAAGTAAGTTCTTGGCATGTTAGTGGATCTATTTACGCTTGGTTAATAGTGTTATATTTCTAAAACAGTCCTTGTACGCTATTCACTGTTTGGGCCCCATGTTCCGCACAAGTGTAGAGATTGATACTTGAGATGTTGATCCCTTTATTTATGCAGCCTGAGACATTTGTAAAGGTTCGTTCGCGATGCGAAGCACCTCGTCGGGACGTGACTTATCCTATGAATTATACACCATGTCGATATGTTCGATTATCTTGTCTAAGAGGAAGCCCCATTGCCATATTCTTCATCCAGGTAATTTCAAGGCTGTTATTTGTTTTATCATAAAATATTTTGAAATAAACACTTATGTAGAAGTGTGATATCTGTCTCACTCTCCTTTAGGCAGCTATATTGTTCTTGTCTTTCTTCTAAACCTTGGATGTACAATTTACAAAGACCGACGGCATGCTCATAATGTGTTTGTGGTTTTTGGGAATACTCCGATAAGTTAATGGCTACCCGTTTGGCATATTTGCTCCAAGTTTGCTTTGTCATATTATATTTGTGGATGTCACTTGCTATATCCAAAAGTGGGAAATCTGGGGTATTATTTCATGGTATCTGATGATGTAATGTATGAACTTAACCTTTGTTTTTCTGAGCACTATGTATGATGGGTTTGTACTGTTTAGCTGAGTTCTTGACTTCTTTTCTCGTTTAAGGGGTTCGGAGGTGGGGTTAGTAGTGGTTTGGTGTTGGGAGCAGGACAAAAATTTTCCGCTAGCTTTAGTGCTGGACAGTTGTGTTTTTTGTTTTGCCATGCAATACCTCTTTCTTCAATCAATTGCACCTTTAATAGTATTATTTTCTCTCGTTCATTTCTAAGGTGGGCCTGACCAGCTTGTGACTGCTCCTCTTGCTGAAAGTCCTATATTCTTGCATGATACTAAGATCTTTAAAAAGAGACTGCCTAATAACGTCAATGGCGTGAAATGGTGGCTAAGTGCATCCTCAACTGCTTAATTTGTATCTGTTGGGGTTTAAAATCATCAATCTGAGATTGTCTTTCCAATTGTGAATGATCTAAGGACAAGGATCCATGGTTTGGGAAAATAATAATATGAAGTGAGAATTTTAAGATAGTTTAGTACATTTATTACAAGAGCCGTTATTTTATAGAGGCTTCAACTATGGAGTTTGAATATCTCTTTAGTGGTATTTGACTACTTACCTCTTTCATGTATTCCGTCCTGAATTCTTTGCCTTCTGGATGCTTTTTATATACCTAAAAGAGATGCCCTCAAATTATCTTAACGGGGGTATGTCGTTTGATGCCTCTTCATGATGTTATTATTCGTTTTTTTGTATATTGTCCTGAGTACTCTGTCCTTTCTGGTGAATTTTTTTCTTTGCAGTAATTGTGAAACAGTTTTTTCTATGTGGGTTGTTATAGGGAAGTGGTTTTCTGTTATTCATGTTATTGGGTAGAGTATTGAGGTTGCAGATGCTTCGGAAGTTTTTCCGTTGTCAGGCTTTGTGTTGTGAACCAGATAACCCTTGAACATGTCATGTGATGAAATGCTTTTGGCTAGACTTAACGAATCAACATTTGTGTATTTTCCAGTTGATTGGGATTTCGGTGCCAGGGCTTGAGCCAGAGTTTCAGCCAGTGGTTAATTATATTTTACCCCAAATCTTGGCGCATGAACACAGTTCTACTTGTTTGCACCTTCAGGTTGTGAACATTTTCTTCTCATAAGTCATACACTTAACACCGTAATACCTATCAATTATGTCCTTCACCTCTTTCGTTTATCATAATGTAGTTCTAATAATGTTTACTCTGTAGTTGCTCCAAGACATAACAGAACGATTACACATATTTCTTCCGCAACTTGAGGTATGCTTTCATCTTCTTTTTTGGGTATACAACCGCTGCAGTAATCCGTGCTATTATATTTATGTTGTTTTCGTACAAATTTGCAGACAGAGCTTTTGAGATATGTGGATGAATCAGAGGCTAGCACACGATTTCTTGCCATGCTTTCTGGCCCATTTTATCCCATTCTTCAAATTGTTACTGAAAGGTTAGTCTTCAATGCTCTTAAGCATTGTACAGTGTACACCGTCCTTACTTTCTTGTAGAAGGATTTTTTTGTTGCTTAAAGATGATCAACCACCTCCATCCAGATGAGCGAGGGTTTCCTAATGCTCTTAGGTGGTTGATCAATCTAGACAGTGGTGATCTACGGGGGTGGGGTTTACCCCGTACAGGGTTTCCTGGCTGGCTGGTGGTGGGTTAGGGCAGCGGTGGCAGAAGGTGATGGCTGGATTGGTTTGTGGCGGGTTAGGTTTGTTAGGTTAGATGAGGGTGGAAATTGAGAAAAGAGGGTTTGTTGGGGGTAGTGGTTGATGATGGGTGAGATGAGCGTAGAGTAGTGTTCGTGTTTGTGTAAGTAAAGTTTTTCGAAAAAGAAATGTAAAGAATGGTTGAAACAAGCCAAAGTGGAATTTGTAAAGAGTCAGTTGAGTGAGAGGCAGCATGTTGTATGAAAACATTAACTGTAGATAGAAAATCCAATTTTGTAGAGCTCTGATGAGTCTTTTTGCCTGTAGTCTGAAGTTTAGTTCCTGTTCCAAAAGGCCATTTCGTACACGTGCTTACACTTGATGATGAGAGATACACTGTTAGATTGTGTTTTAAGTGATCTCCTATCAGAGATCACTTAAAAATAGTGTACCAATAATACTATGTTACAAAAGTAGTGTTGCATGCTTTGTGTATCATTCTATTTTGAACTGTACCAATAATACTGTGTTACAACTTACAAAAGTAGTGTTGCATGCTATGTGGATTGATTTAGCATGTCTCTCAAGTCTTAACACAGTCATCAAGTAGTTGACAAGGCTAATGCTACAACATGTCATCTACCTGACCAATTATCTCATGGTTCCCGTGCTATATCTGATTATGAGTACTTTAGTTTGATGAATGCCGATGCATGTTTTTATAATCCTCATTTATTTCTCAGGGAAACTTCAAGATGCTCAGCAAGTGGCCCAGACTCTGATGTTTCTAAAATCATTCAACCAGTGCCTTCTTTGACAGTTTCATCTAACTTCGAGGTAGCTATGTTGTTAATACATATCCCAATTGCTGCTTCTGGTCTCTGTGTGTAGTTTTTGTTCATCGGTGTTTGAGGGTTTCTGTGTACGTCATGTATGGGGAGTGTTATTGTCAAGGATGTGGGTTCTAAAATGACGTTATTGTCAAACTGTGATACTTCTAGCCATTGATTTACAAAAAATGAAAAAATTCAGCGCTTGCCTCTGATTTGTTATATCTAACCCCCACACTCTTATTTCTTTCTTAATTAGCTCAGACATAATTGTTTTTGCTAGTCTCATCCCTGTAATATAAATTTCCATCACAGCCGAGGAGATTACGAAGCGTGTCTCCATTTCCCCCGCCCTCTTCCCGATCAATAGTTTTTCGGCCAGATGCAGTCTTCATGTTGCTGAGAAGAGCATTTGCTGACAAAGACTTGGGAGCTGTATGCAAAGTGGTAATGTATTTCATTTTTTGTTTTGGCTGATATCAGGGGCAGCCCAGAGGGGGGTACATTCGGTTCTTGGAACCGGAGCCCAACTCGGTATGGGGCCCCATTTGCAAAGAGTAAATGTATAATTGTTTGATAAGAGTATAAGACCAATACATGTTGAATATGTACCTGGTTCAGCGGTACTATGAAGAAGGTCAAGGAATTTTAGTATTTGTTGGGAGGTTCCGTGTTCGATTCTTGTTTTTTAGAATTTTTTTTTTTTTTTTTTTCAAATTCCACTTCCCTTCCTCTTGAGTATGAGGTTTGTGTCTTTGTGACAAATAAGATGTTTTACTATCCTACTTACATCTTTAGGTGACAACTGACACGTGATTTGGTTTTATTGATCATTTCATCAATATTTTAATTTTTTACCATCATAAATTCAACTTAAATGTTTAAGAAAATTTTGTTCACTATTTAAAATAAATCCATCAATTTAACATAATGCTATTAAGTGATTCGTAAACTTAATCTAAATCATTTACATACAAATAATTTATTTTACCAAGGAAAATGTCATTTCTCAAAAAATAAACTCTTCTTATAAACATTTAATTATCAATATACATTTACATTACTTCCTTTTAATCCATTAAGCACGGACATATGTCCACAACTACGCGTTTAATACAAAAAATAGAGGGAGTATCAACATACGTACCCGTTTATAAAGGTGTAGTGAATAGCGATCTTTGGCTACAAATCTACGTATGTACACGACTACACGTTTAATACATTTCTAATAATTGGTAATTCGGAAATCAGATCGCCCTTGGTATAAAGGGCTCATGTTTGTATATATGGCCTGAAAAATACACGAGAAAGTAAGGGCCTCCACATAATATTTAGAACAGGGCCTCCGATTCATTGGTGGCCCTGGGCTGATTCGTCTTCTCATCCCTCGCCTCTTTTGTTCCTATTACATTCTGTTTACTCTATATCTCGATAGATTTTTGTTATGTGTTATGACATGTATCACAGTTGCCTGTATTTGTTTTGATGAGCCAGCTTGCCTAGATCTTTGAAACCGTTTTTCTTTCAGGTTTCAAGAATTTTCCATTATCTTGCAGAGACTGCCTTAGTGCAAGAAGAGTCTTCCATTTCAATAGGAGGTGCATCGTCTCTGCTTGATGAAGGCCGAGGGGCAAAGTTATCTAGTCACTCTGCCTTATCAGATTATTCAGAGTTGTTTGGGGATGGATTTCTCACCCCTGCTGTTGACTGGGATGCTAGCTATATAAATGTTCTTGATATTGCGGCTCTTGAAGAAGCGATTTTTCATGTTTTATATGCTTGTGCTGCAGAGGTGAGTCACAGCAGGACCAAGTGGTTTGCATTATCTTTCTCTATTGTATCTTGACTAAGAACACCTACAGCCATTGCTTTGCAGCAAGCTGGCTGGTTGTGCTGGTGACTTTTGGTTGGTATTGCCTCTGATTCAAGCTCTCTCACCAGGTCAGCCATCATATTCATCTACAGAGTACAATGAGTGTTATTACGTAGTTGGAGAAAGTCTTGCAAGTGAGATTTTGTCTTGCAGTAAATTTCTGTTTCTATACAGCCACAGTTATCGTACTGTGAAATCACTGGTTGTAACTTGTGAAGGGCCGGTTTAGTTGTATCGTGAGCCTGTTTTTAAATAAAAGAAGCTTTTGTTAAAACTTATGAGAACATTAGAAAATTTTCTTAAATTCTATTGAAGAAAAATAAGATTATCTTCGACCTCTTAGTCCTCATTCAAAATTTTATTGTTATTTTTATGTCATTTCTCTGATCACTTACTTTTTTTTGCCCTGGTTAATGTCGTTTTTTTCCTCTCCATTCATTGTTTCCTACTTCACGATGATGGTTCGATACCATAATACATATTAGGTAGCACATATCATTTTGGTAATAAAGCCTTTTGTTGTTACTCCGTATTATCTTAGAAAAACTGGAGTGTGTGGAGTCTGGACAAATGCTTAAGAAATGCTCAGAGAATAGACTAATGTCTTGTGAGATTGATGTTTAATGTACTTCATAAAACTGATTTAGATAAAGGAAGGGCCTGCCTTACATCGATCCATTCCCTGTGAGTATACTGCTTTAAGAAAGCCTTTCTTGATCGGTTAGAAACCCATTATTATAGGATTTCCTTCTACTTTTACTAAATAAATGAACTATTTGTGAAAACCGTAATTGGGTAAAATTCAACCGACATAATTATTTGCTATAAATAAAAACATTAA
This sequence comes from Silene latifolia subsp. alba, assembly GCA_001412135.1. NCBI lineage: Eukaryota > Viridiplantae > Streptophyta > Magnoliopsida > Caryophyllales > Caryophyllaceae > Silene > Silene latifolia. The sequence goes on from LHUT01000918.1 coordinate 8,144, forward strand.
GTAACTTGTTGTCTTTTGCTTTCATCTTGACAATTATTTTGAGCTTCCATCAATGCATCTTAATAACCCCGCACCTTCCCCATTTTGCATAAAAATTCAAATTGAAGAACCCCCGTGTCATAGTTAACCTTCCTTGGAATTTTGTAGCTCTTCGCCCAGTTAGTTGTGCTGTCAATGTTGACGATACTTTCTCGCAATGGGCTCAGCCTTTTGTTCAACAGGCACTATCTAAGGTTAGTATATGCTGTTATTGTTGCTGTCAAATTCTCTGTTTGATATATGTCTCCTTCCTTTATCCTACTTCATTCCCGATGTCTATTTGAAGGGAATGAGGCATGCTCTTGTAATTTCCCTCTCAGAATAGATGTTATTTTGCAGATTGTATCAACTTTGTCGTCATCAGTTTACCATCCTCTTCTTCATGGTTGTGCTGGCTATTTATCATCTTTCTCACCTTCTCATGTATGTATATTTTTATTTTCTCTCTTTCTTTGGAATACTCTCTTGTTGTATAGCTTCAACTAAAAATGTGATGTTTATATATGCCGACGGCCTTACCAGCTTGCTGCCACTTGTAAATTAATCGGTCGTCATGGTGTCACTAAATTCATTCAATTGTTATCTATTGCATTGATTGTTTGCTTGTGCTAAGGTTACCTGGTATTTGCCCTTTGCTAGCTACTAATTTCAGTTGCATAGCTTACCTTTCATCAAGGAGTTTATCAGGCTTAAGAAATGTGTATCATGTATTCATGTGATAGTCCAATGGAATTCTTTCTCGTCTTTGCAAAGTGTGTCATACCACTAATCCCCGGTTCCTCTTTCACTTTCAACAATTATTTAATCTATAATCGCCTAATCGGTGCTATGGGAATATGTCATCATGTTAGCTCGGGTTCCGACCAATGCGACCATGTTTATTATATGGTCAGAGTTTGCCCTTTCCCGTGAAGCCTGCTTATGCGTGGTCCTAACTTGCCATTGTAGGATTTTCTTTTCATTGCCGTCATTTTTTGCTTCAGTTTGTTACCTTGTAGGCTTGTACAGTTTAACCTATCTGTATATTTCCCCTTAACTATAATGATTGGTTGAATTTTTTGGTGATACCTCTCAAACTTGTAGCTGAAGCAGGGTCACGCTGTCACATTACTTTTAATTTGCATTATTGTTGTTCTGTACTTGTACATTAATGTAATTACCATTTGATACTCATAACCCTCAGCAGTACTGGAAATGGAAGCATCACAGTTGGTGAACGATGCATTTTCTTGTACTGTTTATGGTAGATGGATTAGAATATAAGGTGCGTCAGTAGCTATTTGCTCGGACTCTTCAATTTTACCTCCCGTACGCGTGTTAGACACTCAAGATTCGGACATGGGTAGCACACGCATATATTTCATTTTAGACCAAAAATATGATTTTTTTTTCATAAAATAGCCGAATCCGACACATGGACATGCATGTCGGATACTTCTAGCCGAGTCCGATCAACATAGGTTAATAGTCACCCAGTTAAAAGTCTTCCTTTTACTATCATGTCATTATCTGAGACTACTTCATGCTTGGAGGTTTTTGCATTGAATTACTGCTACTTTGATGTAAAAAGAAGAGCAATCAGTTTATAAAAGATCTCCAAATTGGGTATACATATCTCATCGGTGGTTTTATAAAATATCTCAATATTTAGTATGATACGCATTCGTAGTATGAACTACCTGCATAATGATTCATAGGCATTAATTTTATAGTGGAGGTAGAAGTAGTCTTGTGTAGTTGTATGCGATGTAATTGACGGAAATATCTCTGGTTTAAGTCAGGAAGTTGTGAGTGGTTCTGCGCTGCCTTCCTCTGTGTGTAAGAGTGTAAGACATTTCGGTAGTTCTTTGGGCCAAATGTGTAGAAAATTGGTTAGGTAAAGTCATTTTAGTTATTCTTTATTTAACTGGTTCTTTAGTGAACTGATGATTTAGATTTCTTTTCTGCTACAGGCAAAAACTGCTTGTGTCTTGATCGATTTGTGTAGCAGTACACTTGCACCTTGGATGTCCCGAGTAACTGCAAAGGTTGTCTAAGGATCTCTCAGCCTCAGTGTGGCAAACGATGTTGGTATTTGATGTTTGTTTTTGATGAAGTGATCTGAGATATTTACCTTTATGTGATGCAGATAGACTTGGCTGTGGAGCTTCTGGAAGATCTCTTGGGTGTTATTCAGGTATATTTATGGAATCGTCGAACACCAGATTGTGTTCCGTTGAAGGAGTTCAGGACATACCTTAAGGTGTCTTAGATGCATTCTTGTTTATGTAGATGTGTGTAGGGTTCATAATTCTAGATCTGGTAGGACTACTCCTGAAGCAGGAGAATGTAAACATGCTTATTGACGACGGTACAATTTTTGTAAAGTCATACTCATGTTACATAAATTTGTAGGTTTTGTTTTGCCAATAATTTCTCACTGCACTCAATAAGCGTTCTAAGGTTCCTACCTAAGAGCTACTCCTACCAGATTTCGACCTGATCTATGCTTGAAAATTCAGGAAGAGGCTATGGAATCAAAATTTTGGCACCATTTTTCATGGTGCTGCGAATGATATTAATTAGTACTAATTGATAATAGGAAATTTGCTTTGAACAAGTTGAAGAGATTTTTTTTGGGGATTAATTAGACCCGCTGTTTGTTCCGATTTTGCCTGGGTAAAGAGGTTTGAGCTTGACATTTGTCCTGATAGTGCCAATTGATCGCAATCTTCATGTTAGCTGACCAGAATCAAGTTGCGATTAAGGTTATATTGGGGTTGTTTGATTGATGGCATATGAACTATAGAACTTATGTTACTGTGGGATCCCTCTTATTATTGGATCTTGCAGTTGTAATGTCGTATTCAGTCTTCTAAATTCTGTTGCTTAGTTAGAGGATGGTCGGTCTATTTTTGCCACTGAGGATTTATGGAAGAACTAGCATCATATCAGGGTCCAATCCTATCTACTTGTAAGATAATTTTACTTGTGTATGTGGGAGACAGCCTATGTTTCCGTTGGCACTATGTAGTACCCTTAGCCCAGGCTGGTCCCTGTTCTCTTGGGACTAATCAAATTGAGACGGGCTTGGTGGTTTTTCTTTGTCAAGCTCCATGTCTGTGTCATTTTGGGTTTTACTTTATGCAACTTCTAATAATCTCACTTTGTTTCTGTCTCTTGGAAATTTGATTGGAGGATGTCATAACAGGGTGAACGCCATTCTTTAGTTCGTGTACGTGTGGCCCTTAAATATATTTTGCTGGCTCTCTCTGGCTACATGGATGAAGTGCTAGCTGAATACAAGGTAAAGGGAAGCTTGAGCTACATTGAAACTTATCGTAAGACCATAAGCAGACATTTCTGAGTTTGGTGTATTGTGATTTCTATTCTCCTGTGTTAAACGATTTCACATTGATCATATTTCCATACTTTGAAATTGGCGTGTTGACTAATTCACGTGTAAAACTTGTATTGAAGTGCCATGGCTGTGCGAATATCACCGGGGTGATCGTTCTTGAGCTGGTCAAGGACATGACAGGGGTTAGTCGGGGTCTTGGCTTGAACGTGATGCGTGTGAGGACAACTTGATCACGTTTACCATAGTAGAAGCACAAGTCTTGGTGGATGCTAAAACATGTAGTGCCTGTTTACCTAGAAGAACCTAACTCACACTAGCACAGGAACCACAATTTCTTTTTTGTTCATCAATATCAGCCAGCTTATACTACTAATATAGGACTACTATATCACTCTATTTTGGAGTAGGATTAATCTACATTATTTCTTAGTATGATTAGGATTTCTTTTAGCTACAAACAAGAAGTTATAAAATGCTCGAGTTTTTAGAATAGTAGGCCCTTAATATCTATTGGTTACAGAAAATTGATAATAATTACGGCAGTTTTGTCAAAAGGTCAGGTGGCACTTATTTGTGTTCATGAAATTTTTTAGTCAAACTTGAAGGTAGCTTGGTTCGTTGTTGAGTTTCTGAATTTGGTTGGGGTAATGAAGTTCAAGGGTTAAAAATAGACAGGTTATTTACGGTCTAATCGAGTTCAAGCATGAAAGAGGTCAAATGTACTTGCCCATGTCCTAGTTTAATTGAGTCGAATTTAGGTTTGATTGCCCATATCATTTCCTTTCAAATATTTCCCGAGCTTCCTCTTCCGTGTATTCGTATCAGCCAATCATTTCAAAGATGGGTTAAGTTGCTGACCAATAACTCACTTTGTTGTCCAGACGCTGTCACGTGAAGATAAATTATGGACCTTTGTGAGTGAATATATTTTGTCAAGAAGGTTCTTTGAAGTGGGTGAAAAATGTTACTAGGTTATTCGTTGTGATTGTGGCCTTTAACTATACTATGCAACAACAACAACATCAGAGCCTTAATCCCAAAATGATTTGGGGTCGGCTAACATGAAAATATTGTCAACTTAATTTACCGATTGTGTTTTCTATCTGAGTTTTATCTTCAAGTGTTTGTTTCTTCTTTTCAAGATGGAGCTGTTTTGAAACTTCATCAACAAAGTTTTAGGATTGAGTTCAGACAATAGGAGTGCTTTTAACTTCACTCTTCATTTACCTTCAGGAAGCAAAGCTTAGAGTTCTATTTCTTATAGAAATGTTGGAGACCTTTCTTGAGCCAGCCCTTTCGGCCTCCCAAAACATGATAGGCTTTGGTGAAATCTTCTGCACTTCTACCAACAACCAGGAAACAATGTGTGCCACTGCACTTCAAGTGATCCGTGCAGCTGTCAGAAAGCTCTCTGTTCTTCCCTCTTTGGAGCTAGAGTGGCGGCTTGGTTCAGTACCTCCTACGTAAGTAACATTACTAAGGTTATCCAACATTAACATATTTGGCTTTATTCTGCAATTTATCTATTTCTGTTTATTCTCTTTAAAGTTTGACCGATGTGCCTAAATTTTTAATCTTCTATTGGTCGTCTATGACTCATTCCGCGTCTCAGCCCATCTCAGTCTATAAATAACATTATTTTTGTTTGTGCTTTGTGAAAATATTAGCATGATTGAATATGATATGACAATTGTTAAGCATCTCTATTCTAAACTTACAGACCTCTCTGTGACTTGTGTCAAAGTAAACCAGAAACAAGTTACAAATATGAGAATATTGTGTGTTGTGGTTAAGTTACAGTATCAAATGATAATGCATCCTAAAATTACAGTTTTTTCTCAAACGTGTAAATTTGCAACTATGTTAAATGTTGATCAGTACGCAAACTAACCTTTCTGACTGGTTTTACTGTCCTCTACTACTTTCCCCTGTAAACTGTATTTTGATGCCTTCATTGCCTGATATTCTAAAGTCCATAAATCCCTGCACCCTAACAGGCAGCTTTGGTAATCGTATGGACCAATACAACTTTCTGTTCCCCAATATGTAAATATTTGTTACTCTTAGTACTTTTTATCTTGTTCGTATGTATCTATATTTTTGACATCTCTTTCAAATGCAGTGTTCTTCTCTCCATTCTGGATCCACAGCTGGAGTTACCTCCTGAGTTTGATCATTCCAGGTCTTCTCTCCCAAAGATTGACAAAGAAAACTCATCCAGTTTTCCGTTGTCTTATGTGTCTTTTGGAGGAAGCTCCTTAAAGTCCGCTGGTCAAGATGATGGGTATGGAGCGGCAGATATTTCTTCAAAAGCGGATATTCTAGAAGATGCCAGTCTCCTTTTTGCCCCACAGGAGTTAAGAAATCTAAATCTATTATTAGATGCTAATTTTGAAAAACCAGAGCAATCTAGTCTTTCAGATACCATGAGTGATAATAAACCAGTTCTGGGAAATGACTTGAGGACTAAAGTAGACAAGGGTCTTATGCCAGCTCCTTGGCTCTCTATGAAGTATTCCGGCTTGCAGCTTGATCATACACAGCTGCTGGACATTGATATTTGTGAAAGGCGGGCTTCAGAGTTTCGGCGTCTGGCTTCGGATTTGCATTCTCAGCAAAATATCAATCTCGAGGGTCACAATGCTGCTGTGGATGCTTTGATCCTGTCAGCAGAATGCTATATTAATCCCTTCATGGTATCTGTTAAGGAATATCCAAGGGTTTCTGATCAAGTTAATTTAACAGGTATTAGATCTCCTAATGAACAAGAAATTTCGGCACTCAAGAGAGCCTTGGGCAAAAGGAAGTGTAAATTAGAAACAATAAATCTTCTAGAACAAAGGAGAGATAAGGTGTTTATCCAGATTCTGCTTGAGGCTGCTGATATGGACAAGAATTACTATCAGAAGGTTTCTGATGTGTCTGATGGTGATCATGGTCCATATGGTGTTGAAGTGGAAGAACTTGCAAATTTGTCTGAGGATAATAATGCATCTGTCGATACTCTAACTTTGGTTCGAAGAAACCAAACACTATTGTGCAATTTTTTAATCCATCAATTGTGCAAAGAGCAGCATTCTTTGCATGAAACTCTCATGCAGTGTCTTGTATTTTTGTTGCACTCTGCCACTAACCTTGTTTGTTCACCTGAAAAAATTATCGACATTATACTCGACTCAGCCGAGAACCTTAATAGGTGTTTAAGGTCCATTTTTCAGCAGTGCCAAGAAGGGGTTCTGCCGCTAAGTCGTGAAAAAGTTTATAGGGTCCAAAGGCATTGGACAATTCTTCAAAGTCTGGTCATTGCTTCAAGTGCTGGAAATGGTGGACCAAACAATGTACCTTATGTAAGTGGTTTGAAGTACGGTACTTTGATTCCTCCGTCTGGTTGGATTCGTAAGATACCAGCATTCACCTCTTGTGCTTTTCCTTTAGTTCGGTATTTGGGTTGGTTGGCAATATCAAGGATCGCTAAAGGATACCTAGCCGAACGTCTTTTTCTGACTTCAAATTTATCAGAACTGACACTTTTATTATCTATATTCGCTGATGATCTTGCCACATTGGATTTTGTTGGGGACTTGAGAGAGAGTCGTAATCTAGAAGTGTCAAACGGGAAACAAGAGAAATTACAATATGAAGACTGTTCTTTTGCTGTGAAGTATCCTGACATGAGCATTTTCTTTCCTGAAATGCCAAAAGAATTAAAAGCTTTTAGAGAATGTATTTTGGAGGCTGTTGCAATGCAGCTGAGATCTGTAGCATCGATCACAGTTACGGATATATTGTGTTGGTTGTCTGATCTGTGTTTGTCTCCCTTTCTAGAGAATGCTCACGATAGTCTTCTTCCAGTTAAAGGTCATCATGCAAAAAATTCCAAGGCAATCGTTCTATATGTATTTGAAGCTATTATTAGCGAACACATGGAAGCAGTTATTCCTGAGTTACCTAGGCTCATGCAAGTGCTTGGATCCTTATGCAGAAGCTTGTACTGTGACGTGCCTTTTCTCAGATCAATATTGTGTTTGTTGAGACCTATTATTTCCTTCTCTTTTGGCAAGATTTCTAATGCGGAAAAGCATCTGGTTGGTGAATCATGCCTTAATTTTGAGTCTCTGTGCTTCAGTGAGCTGTTTACTTACCTTCAACAGGAGAATGACGACCATGGTTTGTCGGACAAAAAGGTCAATATTGCGCTTGTTATATTCACCCTCGCAACTGTCTTTTGTGACTTGTCAGTTGACCGTAAAAGAGAGGTCATACAATTATCAGTACGGTGGGTGAATTTTCCTGCCTTAGAGCCCACATCGATGTTCCATGACTACCTTTGCTCATTCCAGTTACTTCTTCAAAGTTGCAATGATTTCTTAGTTGAAAACTTGAGATCACTTGGTTTTATACCAATGCCTCAAGCTTCTGATGTAAACATCCTCAATATTGGAAATAGAGGATCAGAATCGTGTCTATGGTTTCCTGATGATTTTTGCTACGGCCTTCCTATTGCTGAGCTTGAGAACAAATTAAATGGTGATACTTCTTGCACTCGTGTTTCTCGTCTGTCTTCAGTGGAAGTAGAAGGCTTCTCAGGGGAGATAGATAATCTGATTTCCAAGCTAAATGTAACAATTGAATCATCTTGGAATCTTCATCCTCAACTTTGCAAAAGTCTTGTTGTTCTTTCGGCGAAGTGTCTGGTCTACTCAAGATTCTTGTGTTCAGTTACTCGAGAAACATCTTTTCCAGAAGCCGGTGAGAATGAGAACACATCTTCGTGCAGGTCTTCTGATGAGTTCTTCACTCATTGGAAGATAGGTATGTCAACGCTTGCTGAAAATATTATGATGGTTCTGGAAAACAGTTGCTGGGAAGTCGCTTCCACTATGCTTGATTGTCTTCTTAGAGTTCCACCATTTTGCAGCCTGGATTATATAATTGTTACTCTAACTTCTGTGATTGAAACGATCATAAATAGTGCTCCAAAGATTTCGTGGCGCTTGAGAACTAATAGTTGGTTGTCAAATCTATTTTCAAGAGGAATTCTAATGCACGAAGGAGGGATATCTTTGGTTGAATTAATTTCTAAAATGTTGTCTCATCATGAGCCAGAGCAACGCTTTACAGCTCTTGAGCATTTAGGTCGACTTTTTGGCCTAGATGTGAATGGTGGTTGGGTGGTCCTCACTTCTCCGTCTTTTGACAAACTAGCTTCTCATGATAGTATCGTTTTGATCTCGGAATCAGTCTTAACTCAACTTGTAGCAAACACGTGGTATCCAGTTGCTTCTATGGCTTCCGCAGATGCATCATTACACTTAAGGACACTTGCGATGGCGCTTCTGGTTCACTATATTCCATTTGCTGAACATGCCAACTTGCAATCTTTTCTTGAAAATGCACACACGTTTTTCCCTGGTTTGGGAAGTTTTACGTATCAGATGGGGGAGGGCGTCTTTGTTCAGCTTTCTTTGGCACTTTTAGCTGGAGTTTGCCTCTACTGCCCAGCTGAAGATATGTCACTGGTTCCGCAAAATGTTTGGCAATATATTGAGACCCTCGGGGGCACAAAATTTGGTATGTGCCTTTCTGTTTTACTTGCTTATCCTCCACTATCTTTACATGCACATCTTGAAAAAAATATCTTTCTAACACTACAAATAATAAGACGTTGAAATCGCTTTTGCATCTTAAGGCTGTTCATGGAAGGAACAACTCGATGGGGATGGATAAGGTGTATAGTCATGTTATTTTGCATCATCCCATACCATAGTTAGCATCTTTAACGTAATGTACTTTTTTGACAAATGCGTGCAGTTGAGCCGTTGAGGGCTTATCTGTCCTCCGTTGCATTTGTTGCTGTGCTAATTTTTTTTGTAAAGAATTTTGAAAATCTGTAAGCAAAGTAAGGGGAATAGATTGGGGTGAGGTACAATGCTACAATCAATGTGTATAGCTACCAGCTGCTCTTAGACTGTGTTCATGTGAATCAAGTATAGAACAGTTGATTTATTAATGTGGTTATGTGTAAGAGATAGAAGGTGAATAATTATGGGATTTTTGCATTATCCCATTACCATAGAATTGCGCAAAGGTTTACTTTAAAAAAATTTGCATTAGGGTGCAGTTGACTGCTCATATCCTCAATTGTTTTTTTATTGCTTTGATTATGTTTTTAGAAAAAAGAATATGGAATTTGTAAAGCCGAAGAGATGGTAATTAGTTGGGGTAAATTTCACCTCTACTATAAGGTATATAGCTACCAGCTCCATTGACATAGTGTTCATGTGAATCAAGAAGAGGTGATTCATTAATATTTCCATTATTACAAGAAATAGATCATCCTCATTATCCGGAGGACACCAGTGAAACCTTGGGCCCAGAGTTACGCATCATTTCCAATTGACATGTCACCTAAGTTGAGATGGCCATCCGTTTCATGATACAAGAAGTGCAGTGGGTTTTAAGAATCTTTTGATTTCATCTGTTTCATCGGATATCGGATATGCACAGTGTCCAACAGATTGAATTTAAAAAAAAAAAAAAAAATAGAAATCAAAAGGTTATCTACATCCTGTTTACCAAGACATACTTTAAGCACTCTTGCGCTCAAATGTAAATAATAGAAACTTCTTTTTCATGAAACAAAACTGATAGAATCACCTTAGTTTTCTCACCAGCTTGTTAATACTCACAAGTTGTCATGACTAACTAATATGTAACTTATGGTAGGGAGATTTGGAGAGATGGATAGACGCATCTGCCAGGCATTGTGTAAAGTTAAACACGAGGAGGATGACGCCAAAGCAGTAAGTTGTTACTTAACAGTTAAACCTTATCTCTCCTGTTGCTAGACTAATCCCGTAGCTCACACTGTCAGGCCTGGGCTTTGGGTTTTGTTAAGGAATGGAATGTACCTTGTCCGTAAGACAAAAGATTCAACTAGTTTTTGTGACCACCTTATATCTCATGTGACGGGGAGTGAGATCACAGTGGTTTTAGTGCTGGTGGTGCCACAGTTGCAAGCGTGCCATACATTCCCACACTACTTAAGCCCTCAATTTATGGTCGTTTTGTCAATTCAAGTTGCAATTTCCAAAAAGTTTCTATTTAATTACTTGATATGAGCACTTTTATTGGCTAATTCAGATTCGTCTCATCGTTACCCTTAATTTATTGAGTTAAAGGTACCTGCAATGATTCTGATGAAACTTTTATTTCAAGGTCCTAAAGGAAGCACTTTCTTCATGTCCACCAAAAGAGATTGACCCAGAATTTGGGACAACTCGAGAATCTGTTCTTCAGGTATAATGTTTTGTTTTTCCTAAACGCTGTTCCTAGTATAGTCAAGTTTGCTCAAGTAGATCTTCTCATGCAACTTGCAAAGGCTCTTAATGTAAATGGTTTATACTTTCCATGTTTATTCGGTGTTTACTTTGCTGTGTATTTCAGGTTCTTGCAAATTTAACTTCTGTACAATCATACTTTGATATATTTACGGAGAAGATGGACCAAGAAGCCGCAGTAAGCTCTTCTTATATGGCTATAGTTTTGTTTCATGCCTCAATTCAGTTAAAGCACTTGAGTACTTTGTAGGAGCTAGAGGAGGCAGAGCTGGAGATGAAAATTCTTCAGAAAGAAGTTATCATTCAGGGTGATGCTAGCGACGAGGGAGATACCCTATTTACTTCTTGTAATGGTTTTGTCCCTAGTATTGATAATTTTTTTTTCTTACCTTTCTGGGGCGTTTGGTTGGGGGTCTAAAGTAAAGGGAAAGGGAATCACGCTCCCCCATTCCCTTTGTTGTTGTCTGTTTCACCAATTTATTCATTCCCTTTCCCCTCTCCATTCCTTCCCATACCCTTAGATCCCTCTACTTTCATTCCTCCCCGGATCTCCCCCCTAAAGTATGGGATTCCATTCCCTCATACCCCCACATCCACTTCACTTGACTACCACCATAATCACTGCCAACCACCGCCTGTCACTTCTCCCACCACCATTCCTGAGGCCTCCCCACCACAACCGCCCTGCTGTCGGCGTCTTCCCTCCCCCTTGCGGGCGACTGACCACCATACACATTTCCCACCTTCGCCTAATCCCTTGTCCCACCGTCGACCACCACAGGTCCACCCTAAAAACCCCATACCACCCCCGAATCTTCTTCCCCAACCTCAAAACCCCAGATCTGTTTTTTTTTTGGGTGGGGGGAAGAGGTTTCGGGGGGTGGTATGGGGTTTTTAGGGTGGACCTGTGGTGATCGACGGTGGGACAAGGAGATGTGCGCCGGCGACTAGAGCGCAGAGGAGACACCCGCTAATGACTGTCAGGTGGTGGAGCCGCCGTTGTAAGTGCTGGTTGTGGGTGTTGGCGTGTTTCAGTGGCGGAGGTGGTGATTATTGGTTTTGTTTTGGTGGGTTAGCATTCTTCACATATTTTAAACCAAACAAGCATTTTACTGAAAGGGAATGCAATTCCTTTCCACTTGTTTCCCTTTCCGCCTTACGAACTAAACGCCCCCTCAGTATATACTTCTGCAACAAAACTTATGATTTTATCTTCTTCCTGTCTACAGCTATAATGAAGGGAGATCATGGCCGACTTCAGCAAATTAAGAATGACATCCGTTCACTGTACGACTTCTTCTCTTGCTTTATCTTTCTCTTTCTCTCCTGGGTGGTGTTGTGGGGTGGGGGATGTAATCTAAACGAGAAGAAACCTTCTTTCTCATAAATTGGGTAGCTTTGAAATCCTTAAATTCCTTGAACTAACTCAATTTTTTGTATTATGCCTATTTCACTTGGGACGACACTCTTCCTGAAATACTTTTGTATAGTTGTGCAATTGGTATGATGGAATAACCCTTTTTTGGGTATGCTCACAGTTGCAACTAACCTGTTCACTTTAATCACCTGAAATTCATAAGCAAATTGTTCTTCTAATTGGAGTTCCTTGCCTTGCAACTGCATTCTTTCTTAGGCTCTTGAAACTGATTTTTTTCTAAATTAAAACTATGGCTTCACCTTTCTAGAGAGAGATCTAGACTCGAGGAAGAGATTTTTGCTCGGAGGCAAAAGAAATTGTCATTGAAACGTGAACGTCAGAAATATCTTGAAGATGCTGCTTTACGAGAGGCTGAACTTCAGCAAGAACTTGATAGGTTTGAGTTGGATGAGCTCCTAATTTCTTTGATTTGGTGTTGCTACTGAGAACTGACTAATAAGGGTCAAAAATATTTTAATTTTTAATTTCGTCTTCCTACTATCTCCGCCAGATTTCTAACTTTTGATGTGGACTCAGGCAAAGGACTTCTGAAGTTGAGAAAGAGATTGAGAGGCAGCGGTTACTGGAGCTTGAACGTTCCAAGACAAATGAGCTCCGGCATAATCTTGATTTAGAGAAGGAAAGGCAAACACAGGCAAGTAATACCTGAGTTGGGCTCTGGACTGCAATTATTTAGTGTTGGGTTTAGGCATCTATCACATACTCCCTCCACTTCTAAATGATATTTCACATTTCCTAGGATGGCAAATTCACAAAGATGTTCCACTTTCCTTATTTGTCTATGTTTTGTGGTTCTTATTATTTGTGATCCCGCATCCTCTTTCTAGTAAATTTTTTGTCCACATATCATTCTACTTAATTTTGTGCAAAGTGAATGTGGAACATCATTCAGAATCGGAGGGAGTATATCTTATCTTTGGTTTCTCCTAATTTCTGCCTGAGCTTATATAGAGAATTTCTGTCGTTCCAGAAACACCTTACACAGTTCTTACTGATTATCTTAATTTGTCTACAGAGAGAAATTCAACGTGAGCTAGAGCAAGTTGAATCTGGGAGCAGACAACCACGACGAGAGTTCTCATCCTCCACCAGTAGCAGGTAAACGGCGAATCATGGTGCCCTGTTGTTTCTATTGTTTATTTCTTAGTTGAGATCTATTTATCCAGATAAGTCAAATAGCTCTTTGTGTACTCTAGCAGCTGAATGTTGCTGAAGAAATATATCTGGAGGGATAGCCGGGTGGGATGTTTCAACACTGCATGTTCATAATAATAATGTTCTTAGAAGATATGATATGCCATTGCGATGTGGTTTCCTTCTTAGGTGTCTTTTAGCTATTCTGTCTAGGACCAAGTTTGATGAGTGAATTATATGTTGTCTATATGAAAGCTAGTCGTTGTAATTAAGATTAGAGCTAGGTGGATAGGGGTCTAATCAAGCTGAGCATAAGTAAGCCAAGAAGCTAATATTTCTGGGCTCAAGGCTGGTGAGTATCACTTGTGAGCTTTTTTTTCACTCAATTTAGGCTTGTGGTCTGGACTCTGGGCGTGACATGCTGTTGGTTAAGGCTCGCTTACTAAATGACACCACTTGAAGAAAATGGCATGAATAAAAAGGACACACGTTTATGGTCTGCAGTGTTTTTAAGGGAATAAAGGTTGAAAAGAACTAAAATGAAACAGCTACCTTTTTTCTCTGGAAGTAGATTTCGGAAGTTGCCTTCACAACTCAATATCAAAATATCTCCAAGTTATCAACGATAAATAGAACTTGGACAGATTTTGAAGCATTGTACTATCATTTTATATTAAAAAATTTGGTGAAGGGAAGGGGAGTAAAGAAAGAAAATTTTGAAGATCTGAGGATAACCTTTCATAAATTTGGGTTAACATCAATGTAAAAATTGATGAACTTGTAACGGCAAAGTAAACCAATCAGTTCCTAGATTAGAAACATTATGTTAATATGGTAGGAGCAGGACACCTCCTCCTTGGTGTCTTTCGATAAATGTACTATATTTTACTTGCCAAAAAATGGCATGAGCTTGACATCGCTGTGAAGAATTGATTATGGAAGATATAAAGGTAGAACTGATTATGAAAGATATAAGGCTGGGAAGGGAATGACATGCAGAGAAGTAACTAGGGGGTGAATGGTGTTTATGTTTTGTATTTTTTCAAAATTGTTGGAGGTTTTTTTCGAGGAGAGTTTCTCTCCATTTCCTAAAAAGAAATGGAGAGGCCATTTCCTTTCGGTGGTCCAGATCGTACTCTAGCCTCATCGAACGGCTTAAAAATTATGGGTAAAAATAAAAGGATAATGAGGTTTGGTGGAAAAAATATTATTAAATGAGTTTAAGAGAGGAAATAAAGAGGAAATGGAGAGAAAGAAATGGAGAGGATCCGTTTCCGTTTTTTTCCATTAGCGTGTGAAGGAAAGGAGTCTTTGATTTAATGGACAAGGTAGGACTTGGGAGCAAGGAGCTCTTACCATTTAGATGCCTTTAGCTGTACTTGTTAACTAAATATTCCTAAATATATGTTATATGTTGTTTCTTAATTCTACAGCCGCCCTCGTGATCGGTATCGGGACCGCGATAATGGGAGGTCTGTTGGAGACGGGAATTTCAGAGCAAGTCCGACAAGCTTACCACCAGATATGCTAGTTAGCACTGCATCGGTTCCTACAGCACATACTGTTGCTTTGTCAGGGTCGAGATCATTTTCCGGCCAGCTTCCGACAATCCTACAATCTCGTGATCGTGCCGATGAGCCTACAAGCAATTACGATGATACCTTTGATGGGAGCAAGGACTCGGGGGAAACAAGTAGTACAGGTGACCCCGAGTTAGCATCTGGTTTCGATGGCCTCCCAAGTGCGTTTGGCTCTTCTCAGAGACATGGATCAAGAGGTGGTAAGTCGAGACAAATTTTGGATAGAAGAGACAGAGATAGTCGACGTGAAGGAAAATGGGAAAGAAAACATTGATAGCTGTTTTCTCAATTATGAAGACAACCATTTTGTTCATATGTTATGTATGATCATGTAGTTTTTGTTCGTAGCAGCTGTACGAGTCATTGTTGTATGTAACATTTGTAGATGGTGTTTATGATCTCGGATGATAAGCATCTGATAGAAGGGGCATGATTGGATGTCATTTAGTGTAACACCATTGTAAAGCCTTTCGTGTATACAAGGCTACAAGAGAAGGCAGTTGCGGTAACTAGTTATGAATCTGCATGTGGTCATTCAATTTTAGCGGTTTGATCGGATATTTGTAGTGATTATAACTGAAATGATTTGTTATCATTTTGTATTATTATAAAAGTCCAGTGGAGATTAATTGTAATCCTTTGGTCAAAGCTAAAGATATAATTGAAGATTAGATTGAAACGGTGTAACACTGGATGATTCATGTCAGACGATTCTAAATTATTTTGGGATTTAAGTCTCTGATGATGTTGTTGTATTAGATTGGAACGGTGTAACACTGGCAGGGGAGGTTACAAACAAACTATACCTCTATTACATTCTGAGAGAAACACTGAGGGCTTTTTTCTGAGAAAAACCTAAGAATCAACAAGTAATTTGCCAAAATTACATTCTTGCTAACCTCCCCATCGACTCTAACTTGACTTCCTACCGTTAGGAGTTCACCATAGTTCCTCTTCTCTTATTGGGTACTAATCCCGATTACTTCGGCTTTGTGGTCAGATCACTCGATTGCTCGTCATTTTTGTGAAACTTCTAACTATTTCAGATCTATGCTTTTTTGAACTGACGTTAGGTTTGTCTGTTTCATATGTTGATGAAACAAAGACTTTTTGGGGACGACATAGAACAACGATTCAGTATCGGTAATGGTCCCAAATTACATCGAGTAAAAGGCGCCATTGCTGCATGCAAACATGCGTATAATGAATTAGACAAGTATGATCGTAATCCTTCTTGTGATGGCGGAGGATGCAAGTGCACTATAAATTGATAACTTGATAAAAAGCGAGACGAAAGTTAATCTCTGATTTTCTTAACTATCAAGTTAATTACTCGTACTCTAACAGACTTTCAGACAAAAAAAAGTTTTATAGACGCCATAAACGAAGCTCAATTCCACAATAAATTTCGTACAAATCTCGAATAATAACTAGCATAAATTCATGAATGTCACTAAACGATACGGCCACCACGAAGAGCAAGAACAAGATGAAGAACAGAGCCGCCCTCAATATTATACTCGCTAGCAGTCTTATCATCAGCAAGCTGTTTCCCTGCATAAATCAACCGTTGTTGAATTGGAGGAATACCTTCCTTCTCCTCAACGCGCTCCTTGACTCGGTCAATAGTATCACTGGGTTCGATATCTATTGTGATCTCCTTGCCAGTAAGAGTCCTAACCTTGATGCTGGTACCACCGCGAA
>LHUT01000919.1:5037-26267 GCA_001412135.1 Silene latifolia subsp. alba
TTGTTTACTGGACATGTTGTTTCTGATCTTGAGTACTACTCTCAAAGTTTGATTAAGAAGGGCATCTACAATACATGGGTATTCTTTCTTTATTTTATTCTTTTTACCAATTTACTCGGTCCGTCCTAATCATTTGTTTAACTTCGATTAAACTACCCTCTACGATCATTATAATAGGTAAACAAATGACTGAGACGGAAAGAGTAGTACTAAATTTGGAAGTTATCAACAATGTAGTTACTGATGTTTTTGTTGATCACATATGTACAAGTATTCATGGAGTTTACAACAGTGTTATGCTTCAGCTGAGTAGTATAGTATTAATATACATGTTGGTAGATTTTGATTGGATTCAGTTTTGTGATTTGTTATTAGTATTTCCTTTTGTGTAGTTAATTATGCTTTCGTATTCTTTGGAATTGCTCCATTTGTTTTTGTCGCGAATATTTAGGAGTGCAAGTCGGGTAGACTGTAGGGAGATGCCAATTAGGAATGATTTAGCCAGATTTAGAAATGTAGTAATTACACGGAATTGGCCAAGAAAGGAAAATTACGCTACTACGAAGATACGAGGAAGTACATTTTAGACTGGTGGAGAGGGAGTACATTTCGGATTTTTGGTTATGAGGAGAATGTGTTCTAGATTGTGTTCTACCAGACTGTCACAACTGTTAGCTTGGTATTCATAATAGTTGTTTCTAGAAGTTAAGTCATAATAAATCCCATTGCTGTAGTTTTTTTGTTTAGAGCCGATTTGATGAGTGCTTGGTTCTTTTTAGTACTATTATCACTTTTCTGATGAGAATGGTGTAGGAGGGCTGCTTGGTTAACGTGTAGCTTTGTATCTGCATCGTGACTCTATTAGGAGTGGCAATTAGCCTATGATGAATTCTCTCGTGTTTGACTAGCCATTTTCTAGGAATAATTTCACTTTTAGTAAAAAGGAAAAAAATCTTCTGCTTAATGCAGGGAAATACTCACAATGATTGGGTTGGTATGGGGTAGCGTGCTGAGAAAACAGCCTACGTGTAGGGTTTCCGCTTTGTAAAGAGCATCAACAAAATGCATGCGCTATTACTCTCTTAGAACCTTTGTTTTTTTTATTTGCTTATCCAATGGACCTAGAGGGGATAACTGTGGTGTTGACTGTTGAGTGAGACTGTGAGTAATTCCATTATGGTGAGTTAGGTGGGTGGATTATCCTCAGTTGAGTATGCATCTTGCTTTACGTGCTATTGATTGATGAGACTAGCTGCCCTCCGTCTCTTTCACATGCAGTTGGTTATAACCCGATATAGCAAGGAGCATTTTGATTCCTGAGAGTGTTATATCTTTGTTCTAAATAGCTCTGCAAGTTTTGAACCTGTTATCTGTGCGAATAATGTGATTTTCTGTTCTTGTAGGCCGCAAGCCATCGCGAACGAATTAATATATGGAAATCAAGTTATACAGAAGCTTATTATGGATGCAGTAAAAGAGGGCGACGTTTTCGTTGTAAGTGCAATCTATTTTCGTTGTAAGTCTCATTTTATCCGCCTCTCCTACCTACTTCGTTGAATTCAAAAGTGTGTGTCCTTCCTTTTGGCTCTAAAAGACGAGAATAATGGTTGAAATGGGGGATGATATTCTTTACCGATAAAAAGCCGCCTCATCTTGTGCATTACCATTTCATGTGTATCCCCTTCCTTCAATTTATAAAGCTGAATGAATGTATTTCTTTTGAATAGCTGTCCTATCTTTCAGTTCTCTGTTACAAAACCAGGTTTAGTTGGGTATATATGATGTATGAATGGACTATTGATTCTCCCACGCTCCTACTCTGACATGTAATATTATCGGTTGCTTAATTTGAAAATGCGCCTCGGACATGCTCTAGTCTAAGGCTCAGTAAGGCACTAGCGAAAAGTCCTCCTCGTGCCTTCTGAATATGGTGTAGCTAGCAAGGCATTCGATTATGCTATTAGCATCTTTCTAGTCCTTTTTTAGTGCCCTTCTCGTTGTAACATTATACCTAACAGTCATGCCTTGTAAGCCTCATTTAAAATCCAAAAAAGGGTATTGTTGCAGAAAAAGTTACTTTAAAAATACAAATTCGTTTGCGAAAACAGCGTCTTTTGTTTACAAGATTGTGCTTTCGTCATGCTCCATGGTCCTCAGTGCTACAAGGGCCTCAGTTCGCTTTGTGTCGTTTAAAAATAATATGAGTGGTACATGGTCATAAATTAATGCTCCTGTTGTGGTTCTATGTAGCGGCGGTTCCTGAGAGATTATCAAATGGCTATTTGCTTATAGCGACTAGTGGAGGGCTCAATCAACAAAGGACCGGGGTAAGTGGGAAGTCATGTGTGTAACTATTAAGCTTGTGAGCTTGTAAATGCTTCTTCGCATATTTCTATTTTTATTCTTTTATTTTGTTGTCACAGATAACAGATGCTGTAGTTGTAGCTCGCATACTCAATGCTACTTTGGTAGTTCCTTCACTGGATCATAATTCATACTGGAAAGATGGGAGGTATAAGAACTTTGATTAAGTTGAATGCGGTCGCCAAATAGAGTAGAATAAATTTATAAATCATACCTTCGTAATCCTCTTTCTGATTTGTTTTTTTCCTTCTGCTGTGTAGTGACTTCGCTGACATTTTTGATGTTGACTGGTTCATACATTCTCTTGCCAAAGATGTAAAAATTGTTAAAAGAGTGCCTGATAAAGTCATGAGATCTATGGAAAAGCCACCATATACCATGCGAGTGCCAAGAAAATCAACCCCGGAAGACTATATTGAGCTAGTCTTACCTATACTCTTGAGAAGACGTGTAAGAAAACTTTAGTTTCCCATGGTATATCAAGTTTTACCTTTCTCTATACTTCCGCTAATATGACATTGAAAGGAGTCCCAAACTAAATGCTTAAATCACGTGTTCCTGTTTTTTTTTTTTAAGAGAGGATATTCGAAGCCTGACAATGCTTAGATGTGTGCAGGTTGTGCAGCTATACAAGTTTGACTATAGGCTGGCAAATGACCTTGATTCAGAACTTCAAAAGTTACGATGCCGTGTTAATTATCATGCTCTGAGATTTACCAAGCCTATACAGGAACTTGGTGCTAAAGTAGTCATGAGAATACGTCGAATGGCATCACGATTTATTGCCGTTCATGTAAGGTTGGTTTCCTTGAGTTTAAACTAGTTAATACGAAGGTTGATATAATTACGTTTGATTGTTCATGGAGCTCATTTACTCAGCTGCTTCTAGCCTTCTCGTTCTAAGTATATTATCTCCGTATTACACCCAAACAATGTTTCCCTTTTTTATGAGGTATTAGCTGTTCACATTCCTTCTATGGTACTTTCTTCATTCGAAGTCTACATGTGCTTTTGAAATCAGGTTTTAGGGGGGAGAAATGCAAATGGGGTTGATGGTATCTTTTGCGTTTGAGTTAAGTTCGGACTCTTCATTTTTAGTCAAGTCCTTGAGTCGGACCCTTGACACTTGGTCATAGGTACGGACACTGGACACTCCGTTTTAAGCCAAAAACATGAATTTTGATCGAAAAGTAGCCGTGTCGGATACTTATAGACGAGTCCGAAGTCCGAACAACATTGCTTTTATATCTTTGTGATTAATGTGGGGCCACTTGCCCACATGAGTTGGTCAAAGGCAGAATTTCCTTAAAAATGAACAAACTTGCCTATAATAGAAATGTAAACAACTTACTGCTCACTTTGAAATTCTAACTGTTGACTCAAGAACAAACTTGAATTGCATGCCATCATGGCTGGGGAATTGGATTAACTTAAAATATCTTGTACAAATCTGAGGGTACAGTTTCTTCCTGCACTATGTTTGATAATTCAGAACTCGTGCAGATTCGAACCTGACATGCTGGCATTCTCAGGGTGCTACTATGGTGGAGGTGAAAAGGAAAGAAACGAGCTTCGTGAAATAAGGAAGCGTTGGGACACCTTACCGGTGAGCTCCTTTACCTTTCTTTATCTTTACACAAAAACTTATATGAGACGGTTGTACATGTGGGACCAACCCCTTAACCCTATAAACAAGTAAGGAATGCATACGGATTTGGTTGGTTGCTCTCACATTTATATGAGACCATATCATACAAGACTTGTTGCCAAATTTATGTTTTTTTGGCTGCAATCTCATGTCTTCGTCTTCTCAGTCTTAGTTTCAAATTTTCAACAATTCCTATCCTGTGGATCTGTAGAAACCACTGGCTCGCCCTGATTAGATTGTTCTCATATACTAGATTAAGTTGTCCTTGCCATTGCTCGGAGTTTGCTGAATATGATTTGCCATTGAAACATTATACTTGCAACACCATGTCTTAGTTCAGTCGCCCGTGTGACAACTTTTACTCGTATTTTGGAATACAAACTTCTAGATTTCAACATTTTCCATTTTAAAGAATATTACACTTGTTCGTGCTTCTAGAGTTCTAGGTGAAGATCGTTAAGCATCCATTCTGCCTTACCATTTCTTCTATATTTTGCCTCAAATGGAAAAAAAATAAAAAAACTACCTCAATGTTGGCATTTGTTCCTATGGTGGCTAATGACTGTATGATTATTGTTAGATATTCCATTGTTGGTCGGACATGATGGTCATTTAGTTTTGAGAGTCGACCATTCTAGCGAAATAAATAAGGGAAATGATGGTTGTGTATTTCAGCATTTAATACCCTTCTAAATTTGGNNATTTATTTCCTCTTTTAGTTGCTTAAATACAACCCATGGGTTGTATTTATCATAACCCAATAAATAATTTCGACCCAGCTTCTGCAAATGTGCTGTAATCATTTTTCATCCGAAGTGTACTACAAAGTTTGCATGTAAAGTTACTCTTTTCCTTGGTAGCTGATACGCCATCAAATTCTTTTCCGTTTATTCTACAATGTTTCACATGCCTAAACGATTTTGGATGACATTCATGTTAGGCAACCCCAAATCATTTTGGGACTAAGGCTTTGCTGCTGCTGTTGTTGTTTATCCTATTTTAAATTGTTCTCTATGTATGTAGGATTTGAGCCCACTTGAAGAGCGTAAAAGAGGGAAATGTCCGCTCACTCCCGAAGAAGTTGGTGTCATGCTTAGAGCACTAGGCTTCAAAAATGATACCTATCTTTATGTGGCTTCTGGCGAAATCTATGGTGGGGAGGCCACTCTACAACCTCTGCGGATACTTTTCCCCAACTTCTACACAAAAGATATGCTTGCTGCTGAGGAGTTGAAATCTCTGTTGCCCTTCGCTTCCCGCCTAGCTGCAATAGACTACATTGTGTGTGATGAGAGTGATGTCTTTGTCACCAACAACAATGGTAACATGGCAAAGATACTAGCAGGTCGAAGGTAAGAGCTCTTTACTCCGCACTTCCCTGAAATTTTATTCCGCTAATGTGTTGCTGAGTAATAAATATATCGTCTTCTTTCTTCCGTCAAGCTATCACTAACAAACATTTCGGAAGACTTAATATGCTGAATGCTGCTAAACATATCATGTAATTTTTCTTGTGTGATATCATCTAGAGTTGGAAAATGCGAATTTTTAATGAGGATGTTATCAATTAAAGAGCATTTTTTTTTTCATATGGAGTAATGCTTAATCTATTATTACGCATAAATTGGGATTATATAAAATGTAAAAAATAACAATAATCCTTGTATTATATAATGCTGCTAAACATATCATGCATAATAGAGCTCCCATGCTGCTAATCTATTATTACGCATAAATTGGAGTAATGCTTAATCTATTAATCTATTATTACGCATTAATCTATTATTACGCATAAATTGGGATTACATAAAATGTAAAAACTGTTAGTTTTTACATTTTATGTAATCCCAATTTATGTTATTTTGTACATTTTATATAATCCCATTTTATGCGTAAGAGTAATAGATTATCTTTTACATTTTATGTAATCCCAATTTATGCGTAAGAGTAATAGATTAAGCATTACTCCATATGAAAAAAAAAAAAAAAAAAAAAAAAAAAAAATCCTGATTTTTATGAATTCTCGATGGTGTAGAGTTGTAAGATATCTCACTTACTAAGCATTTCGTGGATGCTATTCAGGCGGTATATGGGCCACAAGAGGACAATTAAACCCAATGCGAAAAAGCTAAGTGCTTTATTCATGTCTCGGGACACGATGGGGTGGAGTACATTTGCCAAAAAGGTCAAGTCGGCTCAGAGGGGATTCATGGGAGAACCAGATGAAATGAAACTAGGAAAAGGTGACTTCCAAGAATTTCCTGCTGATTGCATATGCAAGAGGCGTATCAGGCCGTCGTCTATTAATGGAACATCGGAAGACAACGGCGATGTTTCTGTTAGTGATGACTGGCGTAAACTCGGAAACAAAACTGTTGGAGAGGGTTGGGGTTCCCCCAAGGACGCTGACGTGGATGAGTTTTTGCGACGAGTGTGATTGTCAGAACTTCATCTTTTTTCATCAAAATTGTACCCAAAGGCGGTGTTAGTGTTGATGCAGTGTTTTTGACGGGGTATGTCAGGTAAATGTGAGCTAGATTGATGTAAATATCAGGTGAATTAAATAGTACCTCCTACTATATCATCGTTCATTATTTAAATCGCTTTCGCATTCGTATCACTTTACTCCTCTGTTTCTTCTTTTGACCCTGAAATGCCGAATACCGTACATTATACACTTCAATATATAGTTTAATGTGAGCCGTTTGATAGGTCGTAGTCGTGTCTCTCTCTCCCGATATTTATACCACGTGTCTAGGGTCGCTTCAGTAGTTACCCTATTCAATGTCAGCACCAAATAATAAGTAACGGAATTCAACGAGTATTCGATTTTCACCCGAGACTGGTTTATCGCATACTGGCAGGCCGAAATGTCCTCTGTTGCTCCTAAATTTTGTGAGGCTGCTTTGTTTGACGCGAGAAATCATTTGTGTGATTTACGGACAGTTTTGTTTCGGGACCTTAGAATCCAGAAAAACGTGTATTATACACTACAATTTAAGCCGTTCGAGAGGTCGTTCCGGTTCGTGTTTCTTTTTCTCTTGATTTTTCAACCACATGTCCGGAGTCGCTTCAGGAGTTACATTATTCATTTTCAGCTCCAAATAAATAGTACTAAGCCATTTTAACGAGTATCCGATTTCCGTCTCTCACTCAATTACCGCACGCCGACAGCCTGAAATATCATCCTTTATTCCTCAAATTTTTGAGACCGCTTTATCTAACCTTAGAAACCGTCTGTGCAATTTACCGACATTTTTTTTCTTCATTCTGTTTTAATTGATTTGCGGTAGTGGAAAGAAGCGGATCGAAAGTAGTGGGGACTGGGGAGTGAGCGGGACAACAACGGTGGTGGGAGGCGAGAGCGTGATGACGGAAGAGACGATGTGTACTATTAACTTTTGCTAATGGGAGCTAATCAGCTAAGTGCAGTAATGAGAGTTCTATGTTTCATTTTTCTTCTTAACTCTTTGTTGGGCTATTTATCCTATTAGGCCCGTCCTATGCTCAGAGAGTTAAGGAGATCAGAGATCCCATAAGACACTTCACACATTCAAAATGTTCCCTGTCCAGACTCCAGAGTCCATACATCACATTTAAAGACAACTAGTCCTCAAATCTCAAATATCCGAAATCGTGTTCTCAAAAGAAGTCGACAATTATTGAACAAAGAAGCACATTGTTATAGAGAGGCATCTTGACGCCTAACTATACCAAGTGCAATCATGTGCTCTACAATTGTTGGGAGGCCCTAAGAGTAGGCTCCCAAATCTACATGACCCTACATTTAAATTAAAAACATCTACACAACAGATTTTACTGCTGAATTACGGTAAATGCAAGTCTTACCTCCTAAATGCAAACTATAAATATACATACAGAATGTAGATATATAGCCTAATAAATCAGTAGCTTGTTCGTTCTTCCAGAACAGTACTGGGATGGATAATCCTCGTGGTTTTTCGTCTCACGTGGTTATTTTCCTGTAACAAGGACGACGATAAGATTGTCATGTTTTATCGTGGCGATGAAGTGAGAAAAATTCGACAATTATGCTTATGAAGTAGAATGATACCTCTAGTGAACACATTCCTACTCGGATTCCTCTGACCTTTGTCGTGTGAAAGGGAGGGCATTTTGGGAATTACCATAGAACTCTGCAGGCCTTCCAATAACTGCATTACAAAAAAAACCTTGAATACTTATCAAGTGTCCACCAATGTCCGTTCGTCACTAGGTAGATTATCTAGGCCCAAGAAAGAGCAGATAAGCTTGCAGGAATCATTTGTATTGAAGTGGTGTTTTCCGACTGATTACTAATAGAATGGCAGTTTTCTGACCATGACCACGTCTAGTAAATGGTTCGTGTCACAAGTCCAATCTGATTCCCACCCGTCCTATTCTTCCGAATGTAAACATCAAATGGGCCCAGTTACAAGTACACATGAAAAAGAATGCACCAGCTCTTTACTACTCTGTATTTTAGTAAACTTACCACATATCTCGTATAATCTCAACTTATAACAGTATGCAGTTAAAATTTACCATCCACAGTGAAAAAAGAGAAATATATCTTTGTAGCAAATTACCAGAGAGAACTTACTCTATGTGTCGGCTGAAATCTCCGATTAGATCTACGGGGTCCAGAAGCTTCATCAACAAATTTACCAGAATCAGCAGCGTAGACTTTCTCTTCCTCTATCTTACTTAACTTTCCACCAGAAGGTGCTAATTTTCCTCTATTCAGTCTTCCCGGTCTACTATGTGATAAAGGGACCTTCTTCAAAGCAGAGCTCGAAGTATGGGAAATCAAAGATGATAAAGGAGCTTCTGCTGGCTCATCAGTAACACCAAAACCATGATCTGCCATCTTCGCTGACGAATTAACATCATGACCAACAGAATCCTCAGCATCAGTACCATGATATGTACCGCTGTCCACATCACCTGATCTAGAGCCAGAATTCTCTTTCTGAGGCAATGTCCGATGAGATTTTCTTGTGCTAGGAACTTTTGGTCTAGATTCAACTGTTCTTTTTTCCCTAGTTACATTTCTTGAAGGAACTTTCCATCCCTGTGTTCCTGTAGATTGTGGCATCACGTACTTCGGAAATTTGACCTGCTCAGATGCCTCCTTGCGGTTGTCACCCTTACTTGCAGGAAAATGTTTACTGACTTCCATAAATTTCTGCGTCTTGCCGGTAGGTTTTGGAACCCCAAATACCACTCTTGATCCTTCTTTCTGCTGCCCAGACCTCAGAGGTCTACGGGCAACACCCTTACTAACCTCTTTCGTAATTTTACCTATGTCAAATGTTCTCTCACTAATCGATAAAGGCAAATTTTTTGATTCCACAGGATCCCTCACGGCCAACTTCCCTTCACTATATAACTTGTCCTTCCCATTGATAGGACTTCCCATCTTTTGTCGTTTCTCTCGTGGTGTATCACTCTGAACACAAACAATGGATATATACATGTTATGCTGATGAGTATCAAGCGAAGTCTATCTGAGGTTTTACCACGCCCGGGCCGCGTGTGAATCTCCAAAGAAAAAGGAAAGGGAGGTAAGGAAGTTTTCCCTCCCATCCCCCATAAATCCCTCTATCCAAACAATGGGCAAGCGTTCTAGTATACATTAACATATATAATACCTGATCAGAAGAGTGATGAGGTTTTGAAGAAGTACATTCAACCCACTTTCCGTCAATCCATGAACGTGATGTCCGAAGATTCCATGCCCTGACAGTTGAGGTCTCTCCTTGAGCTGCAACAAGTAGAGCATAAAGGGGTAAAACAGGGCAGAAAATGGGTAGCTTTCGTCCACAAACAAGTCCAAAAAGCACCAACTCAAAAATGACAAACCTGGAAAATGAACTTTCAAAGTGGTTTCATCCTTTTCATTTTTTTCAGTTACTATACCTTCCCACCAGCTGGAAACAAAAATATGGAGTTGTCACTAGTCAGTTATGAACAACAGAAACTATAAAACATTAGATCCAGCAAGAAAAGCTAGTCAAGCTTGAAAGAAAAAACGTGGAATCAAAGAAAAATTAATTTAAAACATGGAAAGCAACCTAACAAGGGTCTATAAAAACCCTAAAAACTAGTAAAAGACAACAAAAAAAAAACAATATGGAAATAACAACATAATAAGTTTGGAGTCTCTCGACTCCCAAGTCCCAATGCTTTCAATGAAGATCCATGAATCACTACAAGTGGAGGTGGGGAGAAATGAGATTCACTAAATAAGATAAGCGTAACAATTGTAATAAAACATCTCTCTCTACTCAATAAAGGAGCACATAAACGGTAAACCAATATAATTTTCTCCAACCAAGCGTCTATTAATCATTTTTTATCATCAAACTTGAGAAACTACGACTAGTATTCTTTCTGAAAATCCTGATGGTTCAAACTAAAATCATAGATACATATAGTTGAAGCTGTATTGTTCGAGACTGGCACATAGACAACACCACACTCAGATAACTACCAGGTAAAATCAGTATTGAAATACCTTGAAACTCTGAACACCGAAAGTAAATGACAAGCTACTAGCCAAATAGGTAAATATCCTTGTTATATGGGCCCAACAACCTACGGGATTATAACAAGAAGATAACAAAGAAGACACTCCACTCCCTCTATCCATGCGAACTGTTTACTTTGTGGTAAGATTAACTTTTTATGTAAGCATATGCAAGTGAGGTAAGAAGTCTCCGTCACACATCATATATCTAAATAGGAAAAATAATTTACTAGCACGGACCCGCAAAAATAAAACACTTAAATGATTTGGATGGACGAAGGGAGTACTAGATAAATGTCTTCAAAGATTAATAACAGTAGCATACCAGTCATCAATCCAAACATCAACCTTGTCACCAGCGCCCCAAGCGTAATCCCCTGAAGCAGCCCTGCGCCTCTTTCTTGTTCCTTGATATTGCAACGAATTAAAAGGATAGGCAACACGTACCACAGGAGCCTTTTCCCCTTCACCATCAAGCCGTACCCACTCACAAAGGTTGCCAGATTCTAGGATTACATATAGAAAAGGTAAATCTATATCAGCTCTTTTTTTATCGACTTTCAGAAAAGATGAAGGAGAGAACCAATAAAGGTGAGAAAAGAAAAGGAACTTTCAGGCAAAATCATCTTAAACAATAAACAGCGAATGGAATTCTAAGCCGATAGATGTGGTTCAAAAACAAAATTAAAGTTGGTTAAGAAAAGTTGCATATTGTTATTGAGGGTTGCAACGTAAGAATTAAGAAACATGACTAATCTTCAAAGGCAACGTTTTTCAATTTTCGGTGTTATCTTACAGGACAACCATAAAAAGGATATAATCAAATTGTGACAATGGAACAGAATGCTCTAGATTGGCAGGTTTGCTGCTATTCATGAACCGCAGGACAACTATCTAGCACGACCGCAATTTTTTCTACGTTGTCCTGTTGTTAAAAGACATTTAATTTTACATGTTTGATTCCAGAAGCCCTATGGGCCACCAATCCCCTATGTTAGATATACAGTAGTAGAACTTCAATTTGATAACTGTTGAAATATATTTGTTCTCACAATTTAATACGGAGCTTTCTATTTGTTGTTTTCTAGTAAGAGGAAATAAGAACAGATGCTATCGACATGACTAACTGTGAGGAATACCTTCCTCTGAAGCGAGATCGTTGTATAACACATACGCTTTTCCAACTTCTAACTTTAAGACTTTTGCGGAATACCAGGCTGACTTCAAGTTACGTCCACACTTCAAAACCTACATAAACAATTAAGAGTCATCCAAAAAATACTAAAACTAATAATAGTTCACATGAAATGGGAAACTCTAGAGCTAAAGCTAAATGGCAAGAAACAAATGGACATTAATACATTAGACATTAAAGAGCAGAAACAAAAGCATGATAAGAAGTCTATTCAATAGACACAAACCTCAACATGAGAACCCTCCATGATGATTTCATCAGAAAGTGTATTTTGCATATTACTAGTTGCCATGAGGGACTCTTCTCCGTCCCTCCCGGACTTGGGTTTTTGCGCGTCAACAGACCCCATAATGCCATCAGTATGACTCATCCCAGCATCCACAGAGTCCTTTAATCTCTCCCCTTGGTGCATCTTGAAATGACTCCTTTTCCTTGATCCTCCCCTCGCTACTGAAACTACCCCAGAGGGCTTGGTATGAACATCATCAACTTCTTTTAAATAAGGAGCCTTAAACTTGTCTTTGTTCTCATCACTCGATCTAGCACCCAGCTCTGCCTGAGTCTGAGGTAATTTCCAGTATCCATCTGGCCCAGCTTCTATTAGATCAACCAAAGATAATGGCTCACCCATAGCAACAATTTTCCCCGCTTGAGAAACTGCTGATGCAGCAAGCTCAGCAGCTTTCACTATAGCATTCAAGTTTTCTGCTTGTTTTGAAGCAGCTGAAGCCGCTTCAACCCTCCGCTTAGCAGCTTCTTTTGCAGCAACAAGAATTGAGTTTGGCTCATTAGACGAATTCTCAGACTTCAATATAGATGCCGGTGTAGCATTTTGTATATCGTGCACATCAGTGCAGGATTTTGCACTAGATGAAACCACAACACCATGTTTACTGGAAAGAAAGGCCTCATCAGCCAATAATTTCGCCTGCTGTGCGGCACTGAACGCAACCTTTGCAGCTGCTGCAGCCGCTTTAGCAACAGATGCCGCAGCAGCGATTGCAGCAGCCGCTGAAATCAACTTTGATTCCGATTCCAAGGTAAGTCCAGACTCCTTTTCCTTAGCCAACTTGCCCCACAAATCTTCACAGTGAGTAACAGCATTAGCAGCAAGAACTGAAGCATTCTCTGCCTGATTCTTAGCTTCCAAGACATTTTTCAGGCACTCGTCAGAACACATAACACCCTTCATGGTGTCTGATTCACACTTCTTAGAGGTGTCTACGGAACAAACTATGGAATCATCAGCAATAGATGAACCCAGAGTAGCATCAGGTTGAGGAAGTGCAAGAGCTGAAACACCAACAGCTGAAGAGTGAAGCGCATCGACCGGCAGTGTTTGAGGTGCAGAGGCTGAAGCGGAAGGACTATGATCAGAGGTCGCAATTTTTTTCCTCTTTCTAGGCTTTGAATCACTAGAATGTAGCTCAGGTGGTATCACTTTTGTGTCACGCAGTAGAGATGCTCCTCCATACACGGGGCCGGGAGCCACCGAGTGAACAGCAGTTACGGATGTCGTGTGCTTCATACCAGAGGCTAATGGCAATGAATTATCTCTGACAGGCGTTAACTTCACTGTTTCAGTCATGGTTACTGGTTGGAACTGAACACTAGGAGTAAATGAAGTGGTTTGTGGAGAGGCCAGCCATGGACCAGGGAAGCATGTTTGAGATGGCCAAGGTGAATGACCACTGAAGCTCCCTATAGGTGGAGTCTGAAAAGAATGCAAAGGTGTAGCAGTCTGCTGAAACCCCATCACTTTATGCACTGTGCTAGAAGACAAATTATCACGCAACGGTGTAGAAATGCTCCAAAGAGGTGATGACAATGGTATCATAGGACCCGCCTTTATTGTAGGAGTATCCTTACTGCTGACTTTACTTACAGGTGTGGATAGCACTTTACTTGGATGTGAACAGTGTTTAACCGCCGAATCAGAGGCCCTGGCACCTGTAGTGCTCCATATCAGATTAGCACAATAATAAAATTCTGACCAATGAAGAGTCGGAAACATAGAAAAAGAAAATCTAGGAACTTTACCTGAGGGTGAAGGCAGAGGTGTTTCAGGGCTGGAATTAGACTTTTGGGTCCGAACCCTTTCGACAGCAGTACGCCAAACAGAATCCCAAGTAATCCGTCCTGCATCTACAAATCCGCGTAAGCCGCGTGTCAGAACTCAGAATCAGCAACTCAGAACGTAATCAAACTTCATTATATATATGAGCACCTACCAGACGGCCCAAAGGCTGAAACCATACAGGCCTCATCAGGGGCAGTTCCTTGGCTGCAAAATGAAAATTAACAAATCCATAATCATGAAAAGTAAAATGATTCATATAAATAAAGATGTACAAAAGTGGGTTGTCGATAAGTTAAAGCTAGAAGTTATATCACGTATACGTACATTCTTGAGCATTAATACAATGAAGCATATATCAACTTATAGGAATAAAATAAAAGATAGGATAATTTGTCAAATACTCCTTTTTAATTATGGTCATTTGCAAAACACTGCCTTTTATTCAAAAAAATTGTGCAACACTCCCTTTTTAATCAATTTTTTTTTTTGTTTAATACTCCCAATTTTGAATCTTCGGTCGTTTTTGTTTGTTTGTCATCTCTTATACTTTCACGGCCTCTTTTTCTACCTAATAAACCAAGAAGTTATTTGGCGATTTAATTATGGTGAAAGAGAAGAGGAGTGAGGATTTTGTATGATTATGTTGATTATGATATTGAAGGTGATGGATTTATTGTAGGGCTTAGTGAGAGAGGAATTAGGAGAATCAGGGAGAAATAGAGGAATCAGGATTTTTTCTTCTCACATGTCAAACGAGTAAATGGCTGGAAATTGGTTTCTCTCACCGGAGATTGAAAATTGGAAGTATTAAACATAGAAAATGATTATAAAGGGAGTGTTACACAATTTTTTGAATAAAAGGTGGTGTTTCGCAAAAAACCATATACTGTATAAAAGAGTGTTTGACAAATTATACTAAAAGATATAAGGGAGAAATAACTGACATAAGAGATCCGTATACAAAGATCTGAGCTCGTAGTTGAACTTGCTGCAAATCCGTGAAAGGTTGCCGAGACTGCATGTGCCCAAATTGGACATATGGACTACTACCAGGTGCACTCAATGAATTACTAAGATTTTTATTATCTATTCCAGCAGAATTCTCTTGGTTTGGGCCCTTTGCTTGACCTCCCTTTTTGGCAGTCTCCTTAGTAGCTCCTTTGCCTGATGTTCGTCTTCCTTTGCGTTCATGAGTTCCTTTAGAAGTCCCCTGTGAAGACTCTACATCCGTAGTCCGAGCACTCTGACGAGGAGTTTTGGGCGAATGCATTCTTTCCATCTTCCCTTTGCAGGGAGGTATACTCTCATTTGCCACCTAGAACGCGCAATTGAAGATTTAAAAGAAAAGCTAACAAGAACTTTGGTGCAATATAAACCTACTGAACTTGGGAATTTAAATACTTAATCTAGTATGTCATAATATTGTCTCTTGAATGCCTGACATACTTACAATAGTAGGGATGGATTTGTCAGCATCGTGAAACGGCGACCAACTTGTTTCTGACTCCCGGGTTGTATCTGGCATCGCGTTCACCTTAAATGTAAAGTTGTTGTCATCTCCTGGTAAATCTTTTCCTTTTGCATCCTCAGAGGTGGGTTGGCTACCCTTGATAGCATGTTCTGTGGTCTCAGAACCCTTAGCATCTTCAGGGCCATTAGTCTCCATTCCAGAAGGTTCACTTGAACTAATAATGGTTGGAGATCCACAAGACGTCTTATCAACCTCTGGACACATAACTCGCATTTTAGGAAAGATACATATATGATTAATAAAAAGCGAATGAGCAGAACAAGAACATTCGTCTGCCGAGACAGTGACCCAATGTTACTCAGGCTCGGTTAGAAGTATCTACAACGAGGATGTGTGAGTGTCCTCCGATTTAATGAAAAGAATCGTGTTTTTCGCCTAAAATGAAGTGCCCAGATATCATACATATGTCAAAATATCAACTTCAAACTGGGTCGACTTGGGCAAAAGAGGGTAATATGAAAACTCGGAGTAACATAGCAATAAGCACAAAGTACATGTATTACTCTTTCCTTTTCATTTATATCATCGAACTTGGAAGTTTTTTTAAATCAAAGGCCCGATTCGAAAGGAAGAACTTTCTACAAGCAAAGATTACAACTTATACCCATAAGATGTATTCCTTATACATATTGTAAACAAAAATCTCAGAGTCTAAAAAGTGAGAAAACTTTCTGTGAGCAAAGATTGCAACTTATACCCATAAGATCTATTCCTTAAACATATTGTAAACAAAAGTCTGACAATCTAAAAAAACGACAAGTATCACAAACAAATAAACGAACAAAAAAATATAAAAAACCATACTCCTATAGTAAACTGGGTGGATGTTATCAAATAGTGTGTATAGTACCTGTTTCCATTCCGCCAGAGGTTTGACCCTGTAAATTATGAAGACCATCATTACCTTTGATCACTTCCTCTTCACCAACAGACTGAGTTTCCAAGTGAGTAGTGAGTGTTTCGACATTCTCAGGATCCAAATTACCAGGAGAAACAGGGAGTTTTCCATCCTGCTCACTACTTCCACAAATAACCTCTCCAGGTACAGAAATTTCAGCTTGTGCATGAGGCAAGTTTTCTTCACTCACTAGAGAGGAAACACCAGAGACATCACCGGCCAAATGCACACCAAGACCCTGTTGGGTGGATGATGAATCATTAACACATCCTTCAACCACTGTAGTTTGGTGGTTTCCAACATCAGAAGAAAACAAATCCGGCTTGATAGATTTACTAATATCAGTACCACTAATCGTATCAGCCCTTTTTGTAGTGTCTTTCGTAGTCTCCACTATTAACAAAGGTGTCTCACACAATGTCCTACTTGGAGACTGACTTGTCTGCACATCCTCTGACATTGAATTATCCGGTCTGGGAATCACTTGTATGAAAGAATCCCTCTTTCCATCAGGTATTGTACAATGTTCAGCAAAGTACCCCGGCTCAGCAGAATGCTGGTTGCTACCATCTACAGACCCTTCCTGAATCCCATCAAGGGTACTTCCGATATCGCTACTTGTAGCCAATGTTTTAATTTCAAGATCGCCAGTCTGCAGTGAAGCTCTTGAGGACGTCTTCTCATATCCTTCTGGGAATAACAGCTTACACTCTTTATTACTTGGAATACTACCAGAATCTTTTGGTTTGGGACAGTCAAGGTTTGCCGCAACAGTATCTACACTGTTCTCTACTCTGGACTCTAAACAAGGGGTATCACCTATGCTAGATATATCAACACCACTTTTTCTTGTGTTTTGGTCCAAAACCACAGTGTCTTCTATCCCTGTCCGAGTAGAAGCATTAATTTCATGTCCGCTCTCGTTGCAGATTGTGTGTGGAACATCAGCATTTTTTTGCACTAAGGCTTCAGAGGCACCAAGCGCCACCATTTTGGAGCAACCAGTTGTTTTAGGTTCTTGTACATTTTCATCAGCTGGCTCAGTATCATGTTCTCCTTCATTTGCTGAAATGACACTCGTTGCAGACACGGTGTTGTGGGTCAGATTATGAGGATTTTCAAATGATAATCCAGCATTTTCAGAATTTAGTGCAGAGACTTCAACAAGAGGCAATTGCTCATCCAGGGGCTTGTTTTGACTAGAATCTTCATGAAATTCATTCTTCGGTCCCATGTTGTCAGAGTTTCTCGTAACTAAGTCAATATCAGATTCTACGTGTCTTGCTGAACCACTTTGATCCTTACACACACTCGTCCCAGGAATGATGCTCGCTGCAGGCATAATCTCTTCCTGACCAACAGATTTTAATAGCATTTCGACAGATTCTGAGGATGTTGCCTCAGACCAAACATTATCTCTTCTCGTGTTTGAACATGGATCAGCTGGAGCCGAGTTAAACTCCATTCCATTACTTACTTGGGAGTAATCCTCAATCCACTGATTGTCCTCTTGACTTGGGATACCCAAAAATACCTCGTTCTCGACTAAGCTATCAAACCTTAAATGACCTTGGAGATTATCGTCAAAGTCAAACTTTGGAAACTCGTACGGTTTTAGCCCCGTAGAATTTCTATTCCTACCTTCACTGGCTAATTGAAGACTATGCCGCGAGATATCATTGTCATCATAATCCATTGGTATTGATCTAGCACAACACAAGCCATAAGTAAATATACAACACCACAGATAATAATACAAACGAACAACTATTTTCCCGCCTTGTTAAGGTAGGCTTGCGATTCTATGAATTGAGTTCAAGGGTCAGATCCTACTGAAAGCCAAGACCAAGCAAGGAGACGAGACCCACACTTTTCCCACTCTTTACGAGATTTCTCCTTTTTCGACCGAGCTTGATGTAATCTCGTTCTTACTCTCGTACGGGATTGATTTAGAAATTCATAGTCAATCTTCTACATTTCTAACTCCAAATGTTTCTAGAATATTTGAATCTCTACTTCAATTAATTCAACACCACATAGTTACTTGACTACACCGAATTTCCGACATTTCTTCATTTTCACTGGTTTGAACTAATTACATGCTTAATTTATACTTATACACAGTAATAACCCTAATTTATACTAAAACTACCAAATTTAAAATTAAAAACAAAACAGCAAAAATGAAGAACAGCACAACAGTAAAGGTAAGAAAGAAGTTACCTCCCTCCATAAGGTGACGAAATCTAAACCGTCGAATTTATCGCGTTGACAACGGTCATTTACCTCAACCTACACCAAAAAAGCACCAAAAAAAACCCTAATTTTTCAGAAATCACGAAGCAAATCAAAAATCAATTGAATTAGAAGTTAATTAAACTTACGTAGAGCAATCGAAAGAGGAAATAGGAATCTCCGGCGAAGAAAGTAAGAAATCGAGGGTTTTGGATTGAGCAAAAGAGAGTGTAGTTGAGAGAGTACGGAGTTTTGATTTTTGTT
Organism: Silene latifolia subsp. alba; assembly: GCA_001412135.1. Taxonomy (NCBI): domain Eukaryota; kingdom Viridiplantae; phylum Streptophyta; class Magnoliopsida; order Caryophyllales; family Caryophyllaceae; genus Silene; species Silene latifolia. The sequence goes on from LHUT01000919.1 coordinate 23,785, forward strand.
TGTATAAAAAAAGGGGGGAGAATGAGGAGAGAGAAAGAGAGTGTTGTGAGTGTGTAATACGATACGGTCGAATAAAAGTGGGGGGAGGTTGTACAAAATGTGTGATTTTGAATGTTTGAGACGTAATATCCATTTTAAGTATGAAACGGGTTGAATAGTTAGATCAATAAAAAAATGTATCATGTTTAAAATTTCAAAAAAAAAATGTGTCAGTAGAGTATATATTTGTAAATATAATATTCCGTATGAATTAATATTTGATCCGTTTTAAACTTAAACACAATATGACGATCTTAAATCTTAACCGATAATGAGGAGAGAGAAGGACGGCGTAAGAGTGTGAATAGTACGGTATAAATGTACTACTACAATGTTATCGAAATATTTTTGAACGGGTGTGGGTGTATAAAAATGGGGTGGTTTGAAAAAAATAGGGGTAGTGTGTTTGATCTAACGGTGGGGGTGGGTGATGAGGGTTGATCAGTTGATGTGATTTAGTGCGTTGGATTGGTGTGTGGGGGTGTATAATGTCCGTGTACTTACAATAACACTTTCTTAAAACGGTATTATCCGTCTTAAATTTAAGACTTAAGACGGATTAAATACATAACACTTGTATACTCCCTCTAGTCTACACCAAACTCCCCACTTACTAAATATGGATCATTCACACCAAACTCTCCATTATCCTTTTTTAGAAAAAAGCTTGACCAAATGGTCATTTTTACTATAATTTATTTACACATTTGCCATCAGCTTTATCCTCAAATCCACACCAAACTTCCCGCTTAGTCGCTTACTTATATTCACTACCCATTTTATCCTTACTTTTTCCTTGTTTCTTAAAACGTGTGAAAACCTATATTTTTTTTGTCAAAAGCTATCTAAAATTTGTCTCAGTTGCAAACACACTACCTATCATTTTATTTTTTGNAATTTTTTAAATTTTGTTGAAAACTACCAAAATCCATTTTCCAGCCAAATTTTGGTCAAACTCCGATATTGACTTTGTTTACTCCTTTTATCACGTGGGAACTGTTTTTTTTTTAACCATTCATTATGTTTTCCCTAGAAAAAATTCAACACCCTCTCTTCCCTCCTCGTTCTTGTCCTAATTTAACCTTTTCTCATTCATAACCATCTTCTTCTCCTATCCCCCCTTACCTTTCTTCTTATCTCCTTCATCTTTATTTATGATTTTGCCCAATATCAAGTACCTCAATAAGATCCACGAAAACCTGAACTAGAAGAAAGATATGCAGCTGTGGCATTCATGTTGTACCTAAAACATCTTGAAGCTTCGTGTGATGAGAAAAGTTAATCTACTTAAGCAAGGAATTAAGGAGAAAATGCATTTGGAGGAGTTTGAAGTCAAATGTGATAAGATGAAGATTTGCGTTGGAGATGTTGCGGTCATAGAAGAAGAAAGCTAAGATTTTCATAGAATTGGTGTTTTCAATATTCTTGCTATATATTTCAATGTGGGCTAATGTAGACTTCAAATAGATGTTATATTAGGTTATTTTGACTTGAAATGCAATGTAATGTACTTAAATAATGGTTCTTTTTGATTGCATTGCTTACATTTTGTCATTACAAAATAGTGGATGAGTGATTACAATAAAATTCACCAATCTTAAATAGGTGAAAGAGAAAGGGAAATAGGCATAGAACTATGGTAAAAGAGACATGAGGGGGAAAAAACGAGAAAATAAGAGAGTTCCCACGTGAGAATTGGAGTAAATAAGATCAATGCCGGAGTTTGATCAAAAATTGGTCGGAAAATAGGTTTTGGTAGTTTTCAACAAAACTTTAAAAATTAAAGGTATTATCTTGCAAAAAAATAAAATAATAGGTAGTGTATTTGTAAGTGAGACAAATCTTAGGTAGTTTTTTACAAAAAACCCTTAGGAATAAGTCAGACTTATACCAACTGTTTGTTTGTCAAACATAAGGGTTTTATATCCATACTACTCGAAATTAAAACAAACACATGGAATGAGTAATTTGGTTCTAACCCCATATCAATCAGGTATGATTCCTGATTCCAAACTCATACTCATACGCGAAACAAACGCTCCCTTTTAATATATTGAGAAAACATATATTTATTGGTTTTATATATACAATCAATATGAAACTTGACCCATCTTCAACTTAAGATGGATGGTGTCGTCTCAAATGAGAATTTGTGGTATAATTCATTAGATACTTTTTATGAATGTCAACTAGATTTGGGTATCGGGGTCAATTAGACCTATTAGATTTTGACCGACCCGTAAACCCTACCCAATCTAACCCATCATTTCAGGGTCAAGATTTAAAAATAATTCATGGCATGACTTTTTGTCTTAATTATTTTGCACAAAATCTCATTGAAGACGGCACGTATCCGTCACTTTGGAGTGACGGATACCATTTTCTCTCACAAATGACCCAAATAGAGGAGAGAGGGAATCACATGGGAGTGCCCCCACCTTGTC
>LHUT01000921.1:0-19718 GCA_001412135.1 Silene latifolia subsp. alba
CAACAACAACAACACCTACGACAACAACAACAACAACAACAACAACAACAACAACAACAACAACAACAACAACAACAACAACAACAACAACAACAACAACAACAACAACAACAACAACAACAACAACAACAACAACAACAACAACAACAACAACAACAACAACAATAGTAGTAGTAGTAGTAGTAGTAGTAGTAGTAGTAATAGTAATAGTAGTAATAATAATAATAATAATAATAATAATAATAATAATAAATAAATAAATAAACAATAAGAATAACAACAACAACAACAACAACAACAACAACAACAACAACAAGAAGCAAGGTAGTACATACAATTACACAAACTAACAAACCTAAACCCTAATTCTCATCTCGCCTCTCTGGACTCTGATCTATTAATCTCTATCGTCTTTTTCATTCTCACATTGCCATGCTCAAGCTCATCAGTCATCATTATTCATCACTTAATGAGGTAATTTCTTTTTGTTATTTTATAATCTTTATTTGATGTATTTTCAGTCGATTTTATAATTACTATTCCCAAAAACATTAGTTGATTTTCAGTCAAGATGATTTAATTTGCTTAATAATAGGATGTATTTTTAAAAAAAAAATCTAACTTTAAGCTATTGTAAATTAGTGTTATCATGTAAACTTTGCGGTTTTAAGACTTATAAATTATGGCAGGAATGGACGAGATTATCTTTTTGAGACAGACAAAACTAAAATGAGGCGGACTCTATTATCCATTATAAAACTGGATCGGATCCGGTTTCCGAAATTTGATATCCAGATTTTCAGATTCCAAATTTCTGGATATCCGAATTATTTGGACCGAATCTGGATCTCCAAAATTCGTAATTTTAAAACTGGATATCCGATCCGGTTTTGCTCAGCCCTACCTTTGTATATGAGGCGGCAATCACTTGGACTCGTGTGACCCGCACTTGGTATGCGAATCAAGCCGACTAAGTGTTCTCAGCATTGATGTTTAAGTGAATGAACTCATAAACTTTATAGTAAAGCTCATAATCTTTAAAATAAAAGTCGAAAATTTCATTATAATGCTCATAAACTACATCACCAGTTATAATGCATCGGATGTATAGCCTACTATCTGAATAAATATCCAAACTTTTTAAAATTAATGGATAATTAATACTTAACAGAAGATCTTCCTCCAGATGGTTATTTTTGTTCGAAGGCTTCAGACGTGTGATATGTGACCCATTTATAACTAAATGTGACCTGGTTTAAATAGTAGGAGTAACCTTTTGCCATAAAAATGTGACCCTGTTTAAATGATCACATTTTATCATAAAAATGATAACATAAGACCGTCTGAAATGAGAATTAGGGGTCGTTTGATTCACTACTTGGGAATGGGGAATAAATTGGAATGTGAAACCATAGAAGTATGAGGTCCCGGTTCTATACCGTTCAAAATAAGTTTGATTCATTAAAAAAATAAACATATTAATGGAGTTTGAATCTATGAGAAGGATGTAGGTATTCTAACATATTCCAACTCCATTTCAATATGCCCTAACCAAACACTATAATAACTAGAATTTGTGAATACTTAATACTTCGTATGTGTCTTGTGAAGATATAATAGAGAAAACGTATTATTAAAATAGTGAAACCAGTTCCTTGAACAAATTTTCCTAAGCCAAACCTATTATAATAGTTCGAAACCCGGAAAAAAACCCGAATAATGAGGATCCATTAATCGGTGTTGGGTAAAAAGGGGAGTGGGTTGAGTGCGCACCTAACAAGCCGATTGTGAAGTAGTAGTAGATTAGTAGTTCCATATTATCTTTCTGGGTTTCCTGCTAATCTATTTTCTTGCATCTGGGTTTTTTAATTTTCAAATTCCATATTTTTCAAGAGTTTGAGAAGAGCAGGAGCAAGAATGGCAACATCAGCTATGGCGATATCCTTCTCAACACCTTTCGTACGCCCTCTTTCTCATTCCAAAGTAATCTGCTTTTACTCTTGCTATCTTTATTTTTGCTCAATTTTGTGAATTACCCTTTATTTAATATTTGTCCATTATATGTTGTTTTAACAAGGGTAGTTTAAATATCTGAACTTCATAACATAGCTAGTCATGGCCAAAAAGCTGCTCATCTGTATGGAACTATGGATTATGGAACTGTCTATTATGACATGAAAGGGTAATAGACATATTAGAGTTATTGATTTGATAAACTATTAAAGTAATTTTTTAACAAGTGTACAATTATGGAAGTAGTGTTTTGGTTTTTCTTGGTGTTGAATGAGCCTCAATAATGGGGGTGGAGGGATTCCAAAAACTCTGACCTCATTATTAACCACTAGGCTAAGACATCTTTGGTGGAAGTAGTGTTTTGGTAATTTGGTGAGGTAATTTGTCAGTATGAATGTAAATGTATATAATTATCTTAGAAATATATTATGATCTTTACCCTGGTGGCATTAACGATGGACAAACCAGAGCCAGTAAGCAAATAGTTGTCTCATTGACATCAAGTAGTTTTCATTCTTCACATGTGTTTTCTCTTTTATTATTTTCTTTGGGAGGAAACACATAAGGGCAACTACTATATGTACTTAAAATGTGCTCCATGGCTACCTTGAAACTTCATGAATATACGTGTTTCATGCTTGATTAGGCTTGTTATGTACATACTATAGACACATTGCTACATCATTATCCAATGCATGAAAGGCTCATAGGGGATAAGACGGGTTGGCTCTACACACTTAGTATTGCTGTAAAAACACATATGTTGTCTATGGATAATCCACTCTGAACATTGCGTGGAGAGTTGCATTAGTAAATATAAGAAAATCAAATACTTACTCATTTCGCTTTGTTATGTCATATTGCATAGTCAAAGGAGTAGGCCTCCCTGGAAAATTAAAACACAACTATAGAAATGTTACGCCACAAAAATCTAGAAACAAAAGCTATCAACCATCTGTACTACATATATTTGTGTTTGTATTATATTGGTATTTTGTAACAGTAATGTCTGGATAAAGAAATATTATTCTTATTGCTTTTTAAGGTGGTTTTGGATAACATTTATGGAGGGAAGGGGAAATGGGGAATGACTCTAGGGAGTTTTTTCCTATGCACCCCACTCCCTCCGACCCAATCATTTGCTTACCTTTAATACAATACCCCTGACAAATACGGAGTAATAAAGAAGGTAAACAAATGAATGAGAAACAGCCACAGAGGGCAATGGATACCTCTCCCTCCCTCTTTCCTTCCAATCCTATTTGCTAATGAAACAAGGGAATTTGTATCCGTTCCTCGCTCCTCTCTCCTTCCAATTTTCCACCATCCAAACAAGCCCTTAGTACACTTGACTAATTTAAATTGACTCTGGAGATGATTTGTACTTTTTCCATGATGTAATAGATGGTCATTTTGTTTTATGTTATATGTTACATGGACACATCTGTTACTTGGGGGGGGGGAATTGCATGTCTAACTTCCTCTTCCTCAAGGTATATTCGAATAATGACTATGATAGTGTTAGACAAGTAGCTATGGATATTTGGATAAGATAACTATAGCTTCTGAGATAAAATGGTGTGAAGACTTGTGTGTAACACAGAAGATTTTATGACCACCTATCTTGGCATTGCTGAACATTTCTTCTGTTTTTTTTTTCTCCTTTTTCTTTTACACTACTTTTAGAGGCTGAAATGCTTTGAAAATAAAAATTTCCTGATCCCTTTCTGTGGGAATCGGATATTAATGAACATCTAAAGTATTTTGCTTTCTTTGGAATTTCTAAGATTCTGGGAAAAAATTATCCACATCATGGAAATCATTTCCCCTGTTTTGTTAGCCACCGACAAACAATTTGTCTCTGTACAGGTTGTGACGCATCACAAAATTAGAAGCCACATTTTGGGTTTTAAGCCGGGTTTTGTTGTTCCAACTGCTAGACCCAGATTCTCTTGCTCAGCAAGCATGGCAGATGGCCAGTCTGGTGATCATGGGAAACTAAATTTAGATCACATAATCTACAAGGCCAAAGAATATTGGGATGTGCTTCCACAACCCGTCAAGAGCTTTCCTTGGGACAGAGTGCTAGATCGTTTCTTCCAACTTATATTTAATGTTGCAGCCGTTGTTATCAAATACCTTAGCGTCCCTCTGCTGGCAGTGTCCTCGCTCAGTGAAATGTCGTACTGTGCACATGAAAGGAGACTGTTTTTTGTTCCTGTCCCTGTGGTTCTGGGGTTTGCAGTAGCTGGGATATTGAAAGAGACTGCTTCAAAACTTACTCCTGCTGTCAAGGTTCAATGATGTGCATTTATTATATTTTTACATTAGCAAATGTCAGCTAGCTTACTGCTGAAGCCATTGAGTACTCGTACGGTACTCATAATTTGGGTCTGAAACCAGATTTTATTATAATTGCCCTTGTGCCTCCCTTACATCAAAATAAATTATATTTTTACATTGTGTTATACGATGCTTCATACTTCCATGATCTAAAAATTTGTAGGATGCTGATCTTCCATGGCAGCTGATCTACCTTGCTGTTTTCTTCACACTTCTTAAATTGCCTGGACCATACTACCCATATTGCGCTCGCATTTGTATTCCACATTTCGCAAACGGGGGATTGTTGAGGGTTTTCTGGATGATTTATAGCTGGTACCAAAGGCCAGAATCAGATGGAGCAAAATTGCAGCAAAGTGTACAGAGCTTGTAACAAAACTAAGGTATGACTGTTATGTACTTAAATGGCTTCTTTATGTCCTTGGTGTCAACCACTATACTGATTAATATGATCGAATTGTATATGTTTGTGAATTATTGTACAAGTAATTTAATACTCCGTATGTTAAGAGTGTTGGTGTTTGACCCAGAATTATACCGAGGTCTTGCTCTCGATTCAGCTCTCTTGAACCTTGAAGCATGTTTCCTCTTAGAAGAGTTTTGAAGACTGAAGTCATTTAAATAGTGTACAGCAGTAACAGCACCCTTACTCATGCTCGAGACCCAAATCCGACCCAACCGGGCAATCTGAATATGACCTGCCCTGAGCCTCCGACACAACAGTGGTCCGAACATTGTCGAACCTGATTTTGGCTTGTTCCCCAATTAATCCAATCCAAAAGAAAATGATCTGAACTTAAATTACCCGAAATATCCCCAAGTGGATCTACATAACCAATAATCATAAACCTTAACAAACATGACCCATAATTGTTTGACTTGGACCAAATCAACCCGACTCGGAATGATCTGACCTAAACGGACCCGATAAAGCACACCCGCAACAGATCTACAATCTGTGTTATATACCTCAACTCGGCCTGAATCCAACCCAAATAACTTGTTTGGCCAAGTCTAGACTTCTAGTTCCACACTACAAGTTTTTAGTTATAATGATGATTGGTTTAGTAGCCATACAGTGGTACACCTTGAGCGTTGACCTGTGTTAACATGCTTCAAGTTTTCTAGTTTCATAGTATATTGTTTTTAGTGCTGAGATCTTCTGACATCATTCAGTTTTTTTTTTTTTGTTTTTTTTTGTTTTGTTTTTGTTTTTGACAGCGACATCATTCAGTTTGATGCATGGCGAATTCAGCTTATCGCCTAGTGTATACCGGGCACTTAGAAAGCAGGGTCTTCCAACGATTATGCCTTTAAATAGAAGAAAATAAATTTTGTGCTGAACTGCTAGATTGATGCAACTTCAAAGATCTTTGCTGAGTGCGATATTAAAAATTTCTCCATAGAATACAGCATGATGATTAGCGTCATTCAGTACAAGTCACCGAGTTTAATTTTTACATACTTCAGTTTTAGTTGTATTTAGCTTTAGGGATAGCTTTGTTGACTAGTGATGTTATATCTATTTAGTTTTTACTGAGAAATGAACAAAGACAGGTAATGTCGGTCGAGTTCGCAGGTCCCTCAACATGCTTCACCATTGCACGTTTTTTCTATAAACTAAAGACAACCAAACTTGACAATCATTTCAGTGATGCTCTTCAATGGAAAATGAGGAGTTTTAAATAAAGGAAATAATCATAAGCAAATTAGTGATTGAAATGGATACTCAGCTAAGCATCAAATCAAATGCTTGTAATAATCTTATACCATCGCTCCAAAATGCAAACCATGGAAGTTAACTGAAAAGAAGCTTTCAATGTTTGCTCGATGAAGTACATATCTGAGACATGCCCTATAAATCACTGTACAAGTTCGCCTGACAAAAATTATATTCTATTGGTTACCCATTTTATTGAATGATTTGATATTTGGCTTGGTTTGACAATGACCTTATTGTTAGACCGCAGCAAGTCTATAGACAATTTGTTCTCAGAAGGCACAAGTTTCACAGTACTGAATGGCTGAGAAGAGAGTTTCGGAAGGGATGGATGCCACGAAGAAAGAACAATAACAGTTAAGGAGTTGATCTGAAAGCAATGCAATCATATCTGCTATTACTGCTCTTGCATCTTGATGAAGTGTTGAACTGGGTTCTCATTTGACAATACGAGCTATGATAGCTGCCATCAGGTTGCTGTGTCGCTTCTTCAAATGTTAAGGACTTCCTTAACAATCGCTGATGTCAGCCTCATTGAGGGTTTCAACTTACCAATAAAGTTACTCCCATATCTTGGGAAACTGCCCGTCGGAGCATCGGAGCTTGCCAACTTACAAACAGTTGCTGGCGTCAGCTTCGCCCTGTCGAAAAACCTTCGATACTGATCAATACTCTTCCAGGGGAAATTATCGAAGTCTTGTGCATCTTATCAGGCTACAAACTATTCCTACAATTATAGAAAGTTTGTCTTCCATGTATCTTGATCCAATTTGCGTGATCAGCAGCACATTTGTATCTGATTGTTTTTTGTACAACAAGGTACACTTAGGTTAAAAATATGTATGACTGATTTAAATTATAATTAGGCCAAAAGGACCTTCAAGTGAAAAAAAATGGCGAAATATAGTAGTACTCATTAGCAAAACACATATACAAAGGAAATTAGGAATTTTTTAGACAATACTAACAATAAACAATTATTATATGATGGCGAGAATAAACAAGCATATATTACTTCCTATGTGTTGGGCATGAACAAAACAATTCAGGTACGTGGACGAAAATTTAAGTTAGATGAAAGATGCAAGGACACAAATTATAAGGGTTTTTTTTATCAGAAGTACCTAACATTTAGGTCACTTTGCACGTAGGTACCTAACATTTTTTTTTTGCCCAAAAGTACCTAAAGTTTACATGTCATTTGTTAACAAGTATAGTATCAATTAACGTTTTCTGTCAAAAAAATGTTGACTTTAGTGTTTGACTTGACGTAAAAATGTGATTTATTTTACTTTCTCCTTAATCCCTTTCTTTAAGATTTGATTAATCACATAATTGAACTTTTTTTTTCATCCTATCCACCCATAATACCTTACATATCAACTCTTATTACTAGATTTAAACTATGTCTTATTACTAGATTTAAATTATGTGAACAATCAATCAATCTTAAAGGAAAGGATTAAGGATAGTGTAAAATAAATGACAATTTTCCGTAAGTCGAACCTCAAATTTAACTTTTTTTGATGGAAAACTTTAATTGGTACTTGTTGACAATGACATGTAAATTTTAGGTACTATTGGGCAAAAAAAATAATGTTAGGTACGTGTAAAGTGGCCTAATGTTAGGTACTTTCTGACAAAAAAACTCCAAATTATAATGACCTCAAATCATAAAGACTTGCTCATTTCACCAAGACACAAAGATCAATGAATTTTATGGACAAATTTTATTCCTTCACCTTCCTCCATTTCCCAGCCATCCCCTCTTTCCCTCTCATTCCTCAACCACCCACAAACGTACCCCCAACCACCTAGACCACCACCCAGCAACTCACCGGTCACCACTGAACCCACCACCATGACCCAAGCATATACCAAACCATAGCAAACTTGTTGACCCACTCAACGACCTCATAACAGCAACCTTGCTGACCAACTTTGTCAATATTCAAACTAGGTGTGATAATGAGACAAGATGGATCTCGACCGGCTCAGTAAAGCTCGGCTCGGGTACAGGCTCGACTCGAGAGTTGTGTGATTAGATAAGATATTGCATACTAAATCAGTCTTATGAGACACTAGGGGTTCTTGGATGAGACATTTCATATGTGTGACACAAATATATAATAACATATTTCGCAATTCAATGAGACATTTCATATGTGTGATACAAATATATAATAATGAGAGAATATTTTTATAAAAATATGAGCAATATCTTATCTAATCACACAAGTTCGAGCCACTCGCGAGCTTTTTGAGTCGAGCTCCACTAAATCGACCCTCTTAATGCATTACTAAATCAGTCTTATCATCTGGGTTCTTGGATAGCGACATTAGGGTGTCATCTCATGTGTGAGGATAGGTCTGGAGTGATTGCCGGCAATACTGGGGCTGGGTCAAGGCATCAGATGATCTGATAGGTCTGGGAGAGAGTGGAGGTGGTGGTGGTCTTGGTTATGGTGGGTGCCAGGGGGATGAGGGAGAGTGGGACGATTTTGTAGTGAGGGTAGGCTTGTCATTTACAACAAAAATAGTTTCCCAAAATGGAAATGGTTATCTTTGTGAATAGGCCTCAAATGAAAAATGGGCAAGGCTTTGAGTCGAAGGGATCACAAAAAAAGAAAGATTCCAGGGGAAGTTTATCATGGACTACCCCCAAACGGAAACTATGAAGTCTATTCCTTGAAAAAGGCAACGAACAAGATCAACAGGTACTTGCAACGAAGAGGGTTTATCAGCGAGAATAGTGGCAAGTGCTCACAATTGGTGGATCCTGATGCTTACTTTATTTGCAGTAAATACTACAAACAAGCAAGAACAGCTTTAAGAGCAGTGAATCAGACTACAATGTCATCTCAATGAATGTTTTCAAAAAGTTGTGTTTATTTTTTATTCCTTTTTTTTTTCTAGACATGATTGCTCATTTAGTAAAGTGGAGTTTTTTTTTTTTGCTAATGTCTATACAGAATGTTGAACTGTTTTTTACCCATCGCATTTAATTTGAGAGAAATTATGGTTTATGAGTTGAAAGGCTAAGTTCGTCGATTTAATCAACAAGTCCAAAGCAGGAGACAACAAAAAAGGAAATGAAGCGTAGAATTTTGACCATAAGAATTACCTTCACTCTAAGTTTTTCTGGGACGCCAATTTATAAGATTCCTGACTCTGGTTCATCAACCCTTTGTCGACATTCTCAAATGGCAATACTATCACTGGGGCAGCCGGCACAGTTTCCCAACGCTCTTTCAACATTTTCCTGAACCTTAAAACCATTGTCCTTCGGAATTCCAGTTCGCGTGTGAATACATCAAATATGAAAAATGCAAGAATGTATTTGAAAGGAAATATCAGAAGCACTGTTGCAGAGGATAGCAGAACCAGGGCCACCTCATTTGTGATCTGCCAAGCAGTATAAGAACATGTAAGATAAAATTCTAAACTCTTAGATGCCTATTACAGAGTAACGGGACAACGGGAATACGGATTAAAACTTTGAGGAAAAACATCGCTCATTTTTACGTTCTACACACGATAATGCCAAAATTGTAAGTGATTACCAAAAATTCAGTCCATAGTATGATTAGTTCATGTAATGGTTGAAAAAAACCGAAATCCTTTCCTCATGTACTTTGTTTATCACCTAACATTAAGGTTTAACATCTGTTTCCCAAATATTATTCCAATACCCCCAAAAAAAAATATTACCATTCACAATCAAATTCATTTTCCCATCAAATTTTTAAAAGAAAGTGCTTTCGCGCAGCAATTTGTGAATGTAGAAAATTACATTCCCAGCAGTAGTAAATCACATGCCTGGTATCTAAGTTTCCACAATAATGATGCATAAAAGTAAAACATAGCCCCTCAAACAGAAAAAAATCAGGAAAACCTAAATAAACATGAATATAAAGTATAAACTGCTGCAGAAAAAAAAATATGAACACAGTTATCTTGTCTGTGTAACTTCAGGAACTTCAAACACATTATCATACCTGAGGCTGACCAGCCAAAATGATAGTCCGCAATTTCAAAAGTGTGACATTAAGATTTTGCAAATAGTTCTCCATATCACGCATTGCCTGTTTAAGAGCTATGATCTTCTGAATTGTGTTAGAAGGTGGCTGGTCACGAATAGTGACCTTCCCAAAAGATCTTCCAAGACGACCTTGCTCCTTTAGCGCCTTTATCGAAAGCATAGCAGCAGCTGCCACCACTAATGTTGCAGGGAATACATAGGCAAGAAGATTTCTGCTTACATAGAGTCAGGAGAGTAAAATGGTTCAGGATTTGTATTTTTTTATTTTTGTTTACAATTGAATCTGATAAAATCATACTGGTCACTATTTTCTGGCGTCGCCTAATTATCCTTTTATTGGTCAATACAATAGCATTGCACCATGTCCGACTCTAGCGAGCTATTTGGATTTAAACTTTTAAAGTGACTTTTTTGCCCTTATTATTTGAATTAAAGCAACACATGTATCTTATGGCCCATTAAATTAAATTTCAGCATTCCTCTTTCATCCTTAACAATTGGCCACCCCACATGCTCTCCTACATATTTCTCCAATAAGCAAATGAGGGCAATTCCAAATATTAGGAGGGCATAGGTAAAGAAGATATGTAATTACCTGAAAATAATCGAATATACCAAAGCCAAAAAGGAGATGGTCATAAACGGATCCTCCCAGCGTCTAAGCTTGTCAAAATTCCTTGTCATAATTGTCAGAGGAAGTAAAAGTTCCTGAAAAGATGCAAACATTATTATTTTCTCCATTCCGGAGCTTCTAGAATCAAGACCTTTCTTACTCAGACTCAGATAAAAGTACACGACATAGGCGCGTATTCAAGTTCGGTACTATTATGAAGAAACCTCATGTTTTTCGCTTAAAATTAAAGGTCCAAGTGTCATACTCATGTCCAAGTACCAAATGTAGACAAACGTACGAGGTAACATAAAAAACTGGAAGACACACATACGTGAAGCAATATGAAATGTTGGAGTAACATATCACATGTCCAAAGGTTGCTGTAGGACTTTTAATACTACGTGAGAAAAAGGTTGCTGTAGGACTTTTAATACTACAACCAAACTGGACTGACCTTGAAAAGGTCAATGTTGCTTGGTATCCCTTCCAGTGTAGCAGCATCAATAGTGGCCTGTGTTTTTTCAACAACTTTGTACTTCTCCCTACAGATTTTGGCCGCCCTTTCTGTCAAGGAAGTACCGCCCACTACTAGATTTTTGCTTAGTACCAATCCTTGTTTAAGAGAAGCATTCCTCCAAAAGGCAATTGAGCTTTTCGAAACCCAAGACCGAGATCTCATCCAATGTCTCAAGTATACACTTCCATCTATGTCATGTACATGGTTATTTACAGCAGAAGCCTCGTCCGGGGAGTTAGCCTTCAGAGTAAAGATACTTCTAGCCTCTTTAGACTTTGAAACTAATGGTCCACCCCAATAATTGAGGGCAAGAGTTTGACTAACAATCTCACCATGTGGAGCACATAGCAGATATGAAAACTGAACAAGTTTAATTGGGTCATCCAATAGCTTTCGAATAGATTGGAGAGATTGAAGTCTAGAGATACTACAAACAGCGTCGATCTTCGCCCGTTTCTTTCCTTTATCAGCTCCATAAACCCAGGAAATAGAGTAATCATCATTTTCAGGTCCATATTCAATCATGAACTTGTGAAGAGCAATGACTTCACTGATAGATGCATGCCAGACATCTCGCCTCATTTCACCTCCTAGATCAATGAATTCCAGCACCCAAGTCTCAGATCTAATTGCATGAAAGAGATTAAATCAGTATACAATGTTCTTTTAACAGGTAAAACAATGGAGTACTTTAGCGAAGACAAGCTATTGCTAGCAAGTGATTGTTGATAACTATATGAATTAATATAGGCCGTCAAAAATCATTCATGAAGTAAAATCTTGGAATAAATGTCTACCACATTAATTTTTTGTAAGTTAGAGAGAAAAATCACCAATAGGAAAATGTGAAGTACACAAGCAGAAGACATGATCCTCTAATGAAGATCAATAAAAAAAAAAGATGACCAATCCAACTTTTACTATACTAAAAACCACTCCTCAACCAGTATACAATGTTCTTTAAACAGGTAATATAACCACCAACTACTATTAGCGAGGACAAGCTATTGTTAGGTAAGTAATTGTTCATCACTAGAATTAACATAGGCCATCAAAATCTTTCATGAACTACATAGTTGGAATTGTCTTCTACATCTATTTTTCTAGTTAGAGCGAAAAATCAGTAATAGGAAATTGTGAAGCACATCAGCAGAGTCCTCTAATAAACATAATACAAACTGTACAGCAATCAAGCTTTTTTTATTTCCCCTCCACTGCTACATTGTTGTACCCCAGAACTCACCCCATCTCCTTCTGTTTCTCCATTATTATCCTCTAGTGTTACAAGTTTGACATTGCTCCCTATTTCCCATAGTTAACATATACCCTCAGTTCACAAACTTTAATCAACACTTAAGATCTCAAGTAAAGATCCTCACAACAGCCCGAAAATATATCAACAGGAGCGAAGGTCTTAGTTTGAGCAAGAAGAGAATTATTTACTACTGTTTAGTTTTGGGCAGGAATCAAACTTTAACCAACTAGATGACATAAACCAAAATTAGAGAGCCTAAAAAAGAGAAACAGCAACGATAGGCTCAAGAAAACATAAATCTTGTACCCGCCCAGCATAATCCAGAAAAAAAAAAGAGCAGAAGAAAGAAAATTCCAATGGAATCAAAGACTTGTTATTCTTTGGTTTTGAACTATGATGGTATAAACCAAAATGACTCACTAAAGTGGCTACGCTTCTTATTATTGTGAAGTAACAGTCATTAAGTGCACTTCTTGACTCAATTTTTATCTTGGGTCATTTGGAAACATCTTTGTGTTGCTAGCACGAGGGTAAGGCTGTTTACTCCGGCGCCTCCCCGCAATTTTCGGGAGCCCTTGAGGCACTGGGGTACTGTTGTTGTTGTAGTTAATTACTTGTAGCTCAACCATAAACTAATATAGAAGAAAGGACAGCTATTGGAAAGTCAGCATGAAGACTTACTCCTTTTCACCAGAAGAAATAGAGACAGCTGAGTCGAAGAGCATAGCTCCAAATAAGCCAACTTTGGTCTTTGTCGCCTGGGCACCTCGACCAGTGATATCCAATCTCATAACTCTTTTGTTCTTTGAAAAGTCTACTGGCTACAACAATAAATGAATGCAGAT
Source organism: Silene latifolia subsp. alba (assembly GCA_001412135.1). Classification (NCBI taxonomy): domain Eukaryota; kingdom Viridiplantae; phylum Streptophyta; class Magnoliopsida; order Caryophyllales; family Caryophyllaceae; genus Silene; species Silene latifolia. Next base: position 13,349 of record LHUT01000921.1, read on the forward strand.
GTGTCAAAAGAGATTCCATCACAAGTATATTATCTCATCAAAAAATGCTTTTTAAAAGGGTTTTGCAATCTTGCTGGCGACATGCCGTAATACCAAGTACATTCTCAAAAAGGTTTAGTAGCATTTGAATTACAAAGATGTTTTTTATAACCCGACACACATCAACAGAAGTAATAAATGAATCGGACATATGAATGGATCATCGAAGATGGCTTTTTAATAATTACTCTTCTCACCCTAGTACACTTGTGTCACTCTCAAGTTTTGCAGATACTTTACTCGATGCATCACATCAGAAAGATCAAACCTCATAGCAGAATAGGTTGGACCAACAGTTATTTTCAAAAGGATTAGTTCATAACTCCCTTTCTTTTCTATACCTATTTCCAAAACTCTTTAGCTTTCTGAACATTCCACCTAACCAATCACCGAAAGTCAGTTTTGACAAATCGGAAAATATCCTTACTTAATGGTCTTTCTGTCCAGCCAAAAGTTAGTTCTGGGGGAAAAAAGATCATTCAAGGCTGATACTCAAGGAAAATGTCCTTTTTGTTAAAACTGACTGTTAGTAAGCGGTTTGGTGAGAATTCTCAGAAAAGGATGTAGTTTTGAAATGGGGAACAGAAAAGTTCGCATTTATGGATAACTCTTTCCAACATTCCAACAGAAGCAGTTTGAGGGCCAAAAGATGCCGAAATGAGTGTGTTCAATTCAAACTATATACTCACTCATTTTATATAGTAGTTATCAACAATCTTTCCACAAGAATGTAGTATTTTTATGAGCAAAGTAGGACAAGGATCCTTCCTTTTCTTCATCATCATCATCATCATCGGTATCATCATAGTTAGCCCAGCGCCTGTACAAGGCCTCCTCTCCAAGCACTCAAACAAGATAAGGGGTCGAGCATACACAACCTTTCTCCATTAAAGAAGCACAGATGCTTTAAGAGACACTTAACATGGACTCCCATAAATACACGGCATGAATGTGTTAAAACACGGAGAATCTCCACAAATACCCCTATATGTTGTCCTGTGGGGCCCACAAGAAGACTTTTCCAGTGCACAAAAAGGATGCTTTGGGTATGTCACCCATATTTCCCGTGGATTAGTTCATACTCCCCGTGGAAATATGGGCACCCCTTAATATAGTCCCTTACATCCTAAAACCAAAAGCATATTAAATCTTTTAGCTCTATCAGATCTGGCCGAAGGATCCCCCTTGCCATATCAATGCACGAAAAGTATGAATACTTTGAAGGAGATTGGCACATCCTTGAAAGCTCCCACAGGAATGATAAAAATTATAACACCACATATGTCCCTACGGTTGAGAGAATACATTGTATATGTATTCTCCTCAAAACCAGATACACCAGATTGCTGCAAAGTGATTGCATCTACACAGAACTTTCTCACCTTAGCCTTTACCTGAGCCTAGAAATAATAAGTCCAACAAAAATCCAGGGCACACTCACTGCTGGCCATATACGGAAAACGCCATAAGGAAGATGATTAGGACCAGGACAACTTTTCCAGTACATGACACAAACATCAAGACTTACAGCATTCACACGCTATCACTGAAGGATATCTTTAGTAGTAATTTTCCCTAACACCACAGTTCAGCAGAAAGCACAAAATTTTAGAAGATACGTAACACAAAAATCAAGACTTAAAACATTAACACGCTATCATCAGTCATCACTGACGAATATCTTTAGTACAATTCTACCAAACACCATAGATCAGCACAAAGCCCAAACTTTTAGAGGAGCTTTAGCTATCTGATTCATAGAAGATAAACTAACTCATGATTTCTGGAGAGCAAAATTATCTAACTCTCCTTTTGCAAATGGTAATATGGCCTCACCTCCTTGGTGTCTTTTTATACAAGGGTGTCATTTAACTGATATCCTCTCATATTTATCAAAATAAAAAATAAGATTCAAAGCAGAAACAATAAAAGCAGACATAAGCCAAGTCAAAGTCCCAACGTATATATATATATATAGAGACAGAAGTCACTGAAGGCCTGATGAGAACATAACAATGAGTCATTAACTATTCATAATCCTACCCGTTTAAGTTTTCTACGCAGAGAACGCTTAAGTTATCTACGCAGAGAACAGGCCGTTAATAAAATTACATAGGCGAAGGAGGAAATACACAACAAAGAAGTGTTTTTTTAATAGCATAACCAAACTAGTGAGATGCCCTGTATAACTTGACCTGTATGGTTTCAGCTTTCCTATAAAATTTGCTGCATAATTTAAAAATGTCCTAGAGCACTCAAATTTTGTTGTTACATTGGTAGGGTATCGACTTTTGCTCACAAAATAGAAATAAACACTAAACTAAATGATCAAAAGTTACTAATACCAATTCTTATTAGAAACTGCAGGATAGACTGAGTGTCAAATAGTCTTGACAAGAATTTAAATATTTTAACAGGTCATAAAGTGATTGTTTGGGCACAAATAGTCACATAGAAATACCTCAAAGTAAAGGGCTTTATCTGTCAAAATTAGCTTTCCCGGGAATGCTATGTTGTTATCCCATTTTAAAACAGGCTGCTTCCTGCTGGAACCAATGCACAAGACCCGCTCAGAAAGAAGTTGTGGAAGTTCATGAATCCGGTAGGACTTCCTTTCATTGTGCACTCTACAGAAACAAAGAGTCAAAATTTACCTTCAGTATCCACGGATACATCTATTAGCTCAAAGTTAATTTGAATATTCATTTACTCAATAATTATGAGGATTACCACCAATTTAACCAGGGAAACAGTATGAACACGTTCAAGATCAAAGATTTTCATACGCGAGCACTTCAGTTGAAGTAACATTTGACCAGTCAAACAAACATAATTCTTTACAAGAAAATCCAACTGTACATAATCAGACTTGAGCTTGCGGCATTACTACCAGTCTATCACGCCCTTGTTTTTAATTAGTAGTTATAAGTGGAAACGTCGTCTAGGAATTCTTTTGGCAGCCAGGGATTTTTGTTCGATGTGGCAACATTGTACAATATCTATATATTTATTTTTGCAAGAGTTCCGTTTACTCTTCAAACCTTAATGGACTATGCCATTGAATACTTTGGTTCACTTCTCATATTATTTTCAGACGAGGACTTCCTGTCTACTAATGCTTCCTTCCTCTTCAAATTGTCCCCTATGTTATACTCTGTAATCCCGTTCTAACATGAACATGTGCATGTGCCTTACCCGAATAGAGGAGAGACGGACCACTTGACAAACACAAGGGAGGTTCCACCTAAAACCAATTGGCTATAGGAGGAGTAGTCCCCTTGGTTTATAAAGTGGTACACTCTCCCTTCTCTAAGCAATGTGGGACAATCACAGGTGGGTTTATATTTCAACAATCTTCATTCACTACAAGCAATTTTCCTATGTGATTTAGAACCATGACAAATAGGAATGAACACAATTTCTAGCCGAGTAAAGCAATAAATCAAAACGATTCACAATACTATATGTGCATTCTAACATTGTAAATTAGCAGTCGGTCGACATAATTCTGGGTAGAGCTTACATCATGGTTCATCCAAAAACAAGCTTTTGTGTACAAGGGTTAGGTTGCGTACATCGACTCCTTACCCCTTTATAGACGGGAATTATTTTGGCATTGAGTCAACGTTGATACAAATTGGAAAAACAATTGTTGCCCAATTTCATATGAATACGTAACATCCAATTCCAGATCCGCTATTAATAATGTGTCTTGGTGTATACTCCCTCTTTTTTCTATACGTAATTCAAACATTTTAGTACACTCACTTCTCTCTAAATTATTTCAAAATATATGACCAAATATTATGAATTTCATTCTTAAGAAAGTCTTTCTCCTTATGAATATAAAGGTATATGTTTCACATTTTTTTCCCAAAGTACTTTGTGATAAAATCAAAAGTAAAAGGTTTATCTCGAAAAATGAATGGACTTGTACAAAATTAGCGGGACTATAATTTAAGCTGGCATCGTAATAGAATATGCTTGAACTGATTTGTGATTTGCTAGAATTGAGTGAAAGCGGTAAACCATTAAACAACTTGAAGAGAGTGATGAGAAGAAGGTGGCTTGTTGAGGCTACAATTGTGGAACAGTGAGGTGACTTGGTGAGTGGCGGGAAGGATAGAGCTTAAGCAATGGAATATCACAAAGACAGAATTGTAAAATCTCCCCCAAACTGGAATCTATTTCGTTTTATCCAGGCGCAGTCCTAGCCAAACCCACACAACATAAATAAACCAAGACACTGAGGCACAATTTTGGCTACACTACCTTTTGAGTAGAAATGTAATTTACATCACCGTCAAGCAACACATATCTATTATCACACATGACAAAAAAGGGAAGAAATGAGACATTGGAGATGCTTACATCAAAAGTCCTTGAATGTAAGAGGACCATACACTGAAAGAGATTCCCTCTTTACTACCAGCAAGAGCCTTGTAGAGGTTATGCACAGTTGCTCGATCAGCAACACCAGATACTGCAGGTGCTACGCGAACAAAAGCTTCTTCCCCGACCAGCCTAGTCTATATAATAGAGGAGCATTATATATTCATACATGTATACTAACAAGATCAACATAAAGCATAAAAATGGACATCAACCATCATGCATTTCATAAACTTCATTCATTTCATATTTCTAATAGAAAAGACATCATTACATTACCACTACTCCAGCAGTTACTATGGTTGGATCAACGTTAAAAAACACGTTGAGCATAACGTCAACGCACCAGCTTGCACTGGTAAGAACTAAGTTACATCAGGTTTAATAGGGATGGTTATCCCTAACCTACTACTATCCTTCAAACATATTTCAGTCCAGGCCACAATGGAAGAGGGAAACAATGCTGACTACTTCAGCAATCAGTTATTCAACAATGCAAAAGAAACATGTTACAAAATTGAATAGTGGAGATGAATGAGCGAACAAATAAAGAGGTTTAAATCAGACTAAAACCTTTAAAGAAGCCTCTTCAAAGCCATTATGTGACCAATCAATCTGCTTGTAAGGATTTTCCCAAGCAAGCATAGTAATGAAAATCAGCCTCTGGAAAGCAAGATCCTGGGCAAATAAAACCAACTTTAATAATAAACAGTGCAAAATTTAACTGTGTTGGATGGACAAATGTCGAATCTGAAGAAGCTATGACAGTCTATACTACTGCATATTTACATGTATTGTCCAGAGATGTACATTAGGAGTACAAATAAAGATATTGCTAGACAAACTACCAACATGTCTAACAAAACAATACCCCCTCCGTTATTTTTAACATATGGCGTTTCTATTCACAGGAATGCAGTTTAACACACCCTAAAAAAAGTAACTTTTTACAAAAATTGTGTACTTAATTTATACGGAGTAAGATTCGGTTAAGGTGTTGCTGTGTGATAGAGAGGTCACGGGCTCAAGTCCTAGGAGCAGCCTCTTGCCATTTGGCAAGGGAAGGCTTGCCTTTGTTACACCCTTGCGGCAGGAACCTTTCTCAGGCCCTTGCTTTGCGGAGTGGCCATCCGATGCCGGATAGCCCTTTTTAAGATTCGCCGTGAAATCGTGGATAAAGCTTTCACAAAAGTACCCATTTCATAATATTTATTTGCATTATTTTGGATGATATTTAAGAGAGTACCTCCAATAGTGAGAACGACATATATCAAAAATAGAGAGAGCAATAGAATGCCAAGCCTCTAGAAAAATATGCCATGAAAGGCCGCATCAGGCATATTGAGAACACAAATTCTCATTTGTGACAGGTGTGAGCACGTCACAATTTGTGACGGACCCAAAATGTGACCATTTTAATGAGAAAATTTGATTATAGGTTGTTACATTTTATCTTAAAGTGGTAACATTTGTGCCGTCACAATTTGTGACCGTCACAAGCAAGACGCTTTGGACTGAGAATTGAGCTATAAATGGGCAAAACAGCTACTCACTCACACAGAATATAAGATTTAAAAAAATAAAAAATTGATCATTACATCAGAAAAACTGGATAGCATGTTTGATAAAAGGTAATAAATGAGAGAGCAGGAAATATCTAATGTTATTTTTACAAGGGATGTACCAAGTAGCCAAGTAGACATCCAAGGGAAAAGTAAGTATCTGATTTTACCAGGGATATACCCAATGGATAATCATGGGAATGCATTTCAAAAGTATGTGATTAATTTTCTTCAAAGTTATCCTTCCAACAATAAGCATTCACCCAACGATGCTTTAACATAAAAACCTAGAAAATAACTTTTTTTTTTTTGAAAGAAAAGAACAATTCATTAAGAGAACGTCATACGGCACTTGCAAAGGATAGGTATAATCGAAA
>LHUT01000922.1:0-11654 GCA_001412135.1 Silene latifolia subsp. alba
AAAGAAATGGAGATGATCCAAATTGTCAAAAAACGGTCCAATAAAAATTTGCCAAGATATCTAGTCAATTAGTCAGAGGCGTGAGAGCCAACGGTAACAAGTACTGAAGTACATTCCGTAGTACTGAAAAATGGAGTACCTAAAAAAGAGGCCTGTTTTACGGCCTTTACACATAAATGAACCTGACATAACTCGGAACAAAAAAAATTAGTATTACAGAGTACTTGTGTCACTGATTCTTCCTTCTAGCTTTGTCTCTTTACGGATTAAATCCATTTTTCTAACACGTATTCTAAACTTGTAAAAGGCAGATGTACTTTTTTATTCGTTATTCAATTTACATTTATCACATTTGAAGACATTAACTTACTAATCTTTTAAATATTACTCGTCGCCCGTTTTACAATTACGTATTTTAACAAATAAAAAAAAGGCTTGTTATTTTCCAAAATAAGTACACAACAAAACTTGGTAATTACTTTTCTAAGGGTATTAACAATTTTACATAAAATATAAAGTTGGTTTTACACTAAAGTTAATAATAATGTAAAATCGTCTTATACAAGTTCTTGTAATACGAAATATAAAAAAAAAAATGATCAAGCCATGGTCTTCCAATACTTTCTTTGTTGTGATGAATGTGTTAAATTAAGCTTGGACTAACTATTCATACCTTCTATATTGTCGATTAGTCTGAGCATAGTTTCGTGTTAGTACCATGTTCCTTGTTGCTGATCCTTACATAATGCTCCTGTTCTTTATGGCAAATGCAGGAGAACATTCCCATTGAAGAGGTCTTTGAGCAACTGAAATGTTCACCCAAGGGTTTAACATCGGAGGAAGGAGCCCACAGGCTCGAAGTTTTTGGACCCAACAGATTAGAAGAGAAAAAGGTCTATCTTTTTGACAGTTTTTTTTCCATCCAACATATGGAAATATCATCATTATACAATATACATATATACAAATTCTTGTGTAAGGCGGTATAGTTCATTCGGCTTGACTATTTCCTGTGTGTTCAATTATACAGGAAAGCAAATTTCTGAAATTCTTGGGTTTTATGTGGAACCCTTTGTCATGGGTTATGGAAGCTGCTGCTATAATGGCAATTGCTCTTGCAAATGGTGGTGGAAAGCCTCCAGATTGGCAAGACTTTGTCGGTATTATGTGCTTATTGGTTATTAATTCGACTATCAGTTTTATTGAAGAGAACAATGCTGGAAATGCTGCTGCTGCCCTCATGGCTAATCTCGCTCCTAAGTGCAAGGTAAGTTAAACCATGGAACTCGTACCTGAATTTTTTGTAGAACGTCTAGCGTCAGTAACGTCTAATCCCATGTGTCTTCTGTTTTGGTGTTCAGCTGCTTAGGGATAATCAATGGAAAGAGTCGGAAGCTGCCCTACTGGTACCAGGAGACATTATCAGCATTAAATTGGGAGATATCGTCCCTGCTGATGCACGTCTTCTCGAAGGTGATGCTTTAAAGGTTGACCAGTCTGCCCTAACTGGAGAATCTCTTCCTGTGACAAAGGGTCCCGGATCTGAAGTTTTCTCTGGTTCAACATGCAAACAAGGTGAGATTGAAGCTGTGGTTATTGCTACCGGAGTTCACACCTTCTTTGGGAAGGCAGCTCACCTTGTCGATAGCACAAACAATGTCGGTCACTTTCAAAAGGTTCTTACAGCCATTGGTAACTTCTGTATCGTCTCCATTGCTGTCGGCATGTTGGTTGAGATCCTGGTGATGTACCCTATTCAGCATCGTGCATACCGAAGTGGGATCAACAATCTGTTGGTTCTTTTGATCGGTGGTATCCCAATTGCTATGCCTACCGTCTTGTCTGTGACTATGGCCATCGGGTCCCACAGGTTGTCTCAACAGGGGGCTATTACAAAGAGGATGACCGCTATTGAGGAACTGGCGGGTATGGATGTGCTGTGCAGTGATAAGACGGGAACCTTAACTCTTAACAAGTTGAGTGTTGACAAGAACTTGATCGAGGTGTTTTGCAAAGGTGTCGATAAGGAACATGTCCTTCTCCTTTCTGCTAGGGCCTCAAGAGTCGAGAACCAAGATGCCATTGATACTTGCATGGTCGGCATGCTTTCTGACCCCAAGGAGGCAAGAGCGGGAATTAAGGAGATTCACTTTCTCCCTTTTAATCCCGTAGACAAAAGGACTGCTCTAACTTACATTGATGAAGCTGGCAACTGGCATAGAGCTAGTAAAGGTGCACCTGAGCAGGTAATTCTTGTTCAGTCGGATTTTAGACAGTTTTAAACCCGTCTTTTGAGGTAATCACTGATTTCTGACATCTATTGTTTCCGAATATTAGATCCTTGACCTTTGCAACTGCAAGGAAGATTTGAGGAAGAAGGTTCACTCTGTGATTGAGAAGTATGCAGAACGTGGTCTTCGATCGTTGGCTATTGCTAGACAGGAAGTACCCGAAAAGACCAAAGAGTCTCCTGGTGGGCCATGGCAGTTCGTAGGTTTGTTGCCACTCTTTGATCCTCCTAGACACGACAGTGCTGAAACCATCCGCAGGGCCCTTAACCTTGGTGTTAATGTCAAGATGATTACTGGTATGCATTTTAACGTTGCAAAAGCGCTTATTTTTCTTTTTCTTTTTTTGTGGAAATCATAAATTCATAATGGCATTTGTTAATGTGGTTGTGGGATCTATTTTTCTTCGATTTCACAGGTGATCAACTCGCCATTGGTAAAGAAACTGGTAGAAGACTTGGTATGGGAACAAACATGTACCCTTCTGCTGCTTTACTTGGCAATGACAAAGATTCGTCTCTTGCTTCCTTACCTATTGATGAATTGATCGAAAAAGCTGATGGTTTTGCTGGAGTTTTCCCTGGTACGAACTTATCACTTGCTGTCAATTTCCGTATCAAACAGAAACTATCCTGTACACTCATCATTCAAAGGCACATTACTCAATCACTTTTTGCCATGCAGAACACAAGTATGAAATAGTGAAGAGGTTGCAGGACAAGAAGCACATTGTTGGAATGACTGGAGACGGTGTTAATGATGCTCCTGCACTAAAGAAGGCAGATATTGGTATTGCAGTTGATGACGCCACTGATGCTGCTAGAAGCGCTTCTGATATCGTCCTGACTGAACCTGGACTCAGTGTTATTATCAGTGCAGTGCTTACCAGCAGAGCTATTTTCCAGAGGATGAAGAACTACACTGTCGGTTTCTCCTTTGCCATTTTAACGCTCTAATGGATTATCTTACTATTTCCTTTTCACTGTTTTGTTTCATTGTCTCATACACACTAACTGTGTTCTTTTTTTTTTCTCTCAGATCTACGCAGTCTCCATCACCATCCGTATTGTGGTACGTATGTGTTTTAGAGTTGTAGTCATCTACGCAGTCTCCATTATAAACCGTCTTTCAAAAGACTGATTGTTTTTTCTATGATCTGTGCAGCTTGGTTTTATGCTTATTGCCTTGATCTGGAAATTCGACTTCTCTCCTTTCATGGTTCTGATCATTGCCATCCTGAATGACGGTAAGCTCTTCGCCTTTTTTTCAAATAATTGGAGTTTAACCTCTGCCAGAAGTAAAAGAACATATAACAAATGATCCATCCAACCATCGTTTTCTTATAGGAACAATCATGACAATCTCAAAGGACAGAGTAAAACCATCTCCGATTCCTGATAGCTGGAAGCTGAAGGAAATCTTTGCTACTGGTGTCGTTCTTGGAAGTTACCTCGCCTTGATGACTGTTATCTTCTTCTGGGTCATGAAAGAAACTGATTTCTTCCCTGTAAGATTTTTTTACTCGGTTGTTAAATTTTTTTTTTTTTCCTCGGTTATTAATGTGTGCTTTCTACGATTATACAGAGAACATTCGGAGTTAGAAACATTTCACACAGTGATCCAGAAATGATGGCTGCTTTATATCTACAAGTGAGTATCGTTAGTCAGGCTCTCATCTTCGTCACCAGATCTCGCAGTTGGTCCTACGTTGAGCGTCCTGGCATGCTATTGATGGTCGCTTTCTTAATCGCACAGCTGGTAAGAATCATAAACCGATTTTCCACTTCTGTCAACTAGAAGAAAAAACAGAAGAAAAACAGAATCTAAATTTTTTGAGGTTTTCTGTAATTTTTTCAGATCGCCACTGTCATAGCTGTTTACGCCAACTGGGGTTTTGCTGATATCAAAGGATGCGGATGGGGATGGGCCGGTGTAGTTTGGATCTACAACATCGTTTTCTACGTCCCATTGGATATACTCAAGTTCATCATTCGGTACATTTTGAGTGGAAAGGCATGGCTCAACTTGTTTGAGAGCAAGGTATACATACACTAATACTCCTCAAAACCCTTTTGTGATCAGTTTGTTCAGATCTATTTGAGCCTATGACTAATAATAGTTCATGAATTTTCCGTCAGACCGCTTTCACCACCAAGAAGGATTTCGGAAAAGGAGAAAGAGAAGCGCAGTGGGCCCATGCTCAAAGGACACTACACGGACTTGAAGCCCCTCAGTCTTCGTCCAATCTCTTCCAGGACAATAACAGCTACCGAGAACTTTCTGAGATTGCTGAGCAAGCAAAGAGGCGGGCCGAGGTTGCAAGGTATGCACACAATAATAACCAATCTTAGTTAACACCAGTTAAAACTTAAAACACAAAGGAATTTTTATCCGCCTTAAATCTTTACCAACGGTTTTTTACCTGCTTTGTAGGCTCCGCGAGTTGTACACACTCAAAGGTCACGTTGAGTCAGTCGTGAAGCTAAAGGGTCTCGACATTGACACCATCAACCAAAATTACACCGTCTAAGCAACGAGATTGAGCTAGACGAAGCCCCGCCAAGAGGGAATCAATCATGATGAAACGAGTTTTGCTAATTGAAGGATAATGAGGTGTGAAGGGTCAAATCAAAAGGGTTAAAGGCACCCTTAACAGCAACAGCAACTTCTTAGAGGACACTGTAATTTTAATAACACATCAAAAGTCTTCTTTTTGTTTTTGCCAAAGTTTTTTCTTTTTACATTTATCAAGTTGCTGAGGAGTAGGCCCCTCCCCCAGTTTGTTCCAAGAGTGTTGTTGTTTATAGAATTGTTACATAAAATTTTGCTTCCAACTCTTGTTTACTTGTGCTGCTGCTCATATTATTAATGCATTTTGTTTACCAATTTTGTTTCAACTTAATTTTGGGTGTTAAGCTTTGTTAGAATATAAAACCGATCTTGGAACTCCATCACTCCAACCATCAGCTTAAGCTTTTGATTTTGGTTGAAATGGTCATGAGCAAAAGAACCTGGGGAGGCCTGCAGTTGCATCCACACTGACATTCGTGGGAGGGGGCGTTTTAGAATATAAAACCGATTTTGGGACTCCAACCATCTTGAGACTTGAGACAAAATCACGACTTCTGGCAAGATTTCTAATCTAAAATAAAAATAAGTGACAAGTTATCGGTTAAATGTAATTGAGAGAAAAATTATGTTACCTCGACATGCTTGATCTTTCTGATGGAATGTAGCTCAACGCGACAGTTAATTCTCAGAAAATATGTTGTCTTTCGGATTAATGAAAGTATAGCACAGGCAAAACTTGAATGAAACTGTACATATAATTTCCGTCTTTTGGACAACAAATCCATGCTACAAACTGTTACTACTTCTTAACAATTTTGCAAATGAATGAAGTTGCATTGTAATGTTCATTGGAAGATGTCTTCTTGAGGTTGGTGCTATTCAATCAGCAGAACAGCAGCAATGGTTGGTATTTTCTCTCGGAGTTTTTGGGATAGGGCAACGCGTACTGTCATGACTTTTGCAGCGGGTCCACTTAACCGTACTTGGATAACATAATTGTCCATGATCTGATCAAGCTCAAGTAAGCCGCCTCCTGCTCCTGTTAGGTATGGCCTTATCTCAGCAAGAACCTGAAGATTGAATTTTTATTCACTGTCATTACGCCGTGTTTTATGCAAAAGGCATCAACATGATTTAGGTACCTAAGTCTTAAGAAGCTGTAAGAAGATGCAGACCTTTTCGACATTTTCCTCGTTGAGTTCCAAACCAGTCTCAGTGTCTAAGATTTGCTCCACTTCCAAAATTTCAGGAATCTTATCCCTGAGACGCAGTTCGATTCCATTCTTCAAAGTCATGGCTGAACTCGGGCAAGACCCACATGCTCCTTGAAGCTTTAGCACTACCACCAGACCATCAATCTCGTGGAGCGCCACGTTTCCGCCATCAGCCATGAGACCGGGACGTACTTCATCCAATACCTTCTCCACATTTTCTTCAGTCAATGGGAGTACACAGGTCACACCTTCAGAGCAAGCAAACAATTATTACTTTCACCTTAAGGTTTAAAGATACTCCCTCTGTCCCGGTCATTTGTTGTCCTTTTCCATTTTTGGGTGTCTCAGTCATTTGTTGTCCTTTCTATTTTAAGAATGAACTTGATGAGTAATTTGATCATTCTCATTCAATTTGTTCCACTTGTCATTTAGTTATTGGCCTTTTCCTCATTCCTTGGTCTTTGTGCCAAAACGAAAGGACAACAATTGACCGGGACGGAGGGAGTATNTAAATGACGGACAAAAGACCTGTTTGATTTATAAACAACTTCATAGGATCATTTCTAACAAACCATAACAATTGTATTAGTGAGAAAATGTCACATCATTTATGAACAGAATGAAGGAAGCATACAAGGAAGATATACTCCCTCTGTCCCGGTCATTTGTTGTCCTTTTCCATTTTTGGGTGTCTCAGTCATTTGTTGTCCTTTCTATTTTAAGAATGAACTTCATGAGTAATTTGATCATTCACACTCAATTTGTTCCACTTGTCATGTAGTAATTGACCCTCTCCCCTTTCTTTGGTCTTTGTGCCAAAACCAAAGGACAACAAATGACCGGGACGGAGGGAGTATAAGTTATCCTGGTTAGTCTTTCTTAAGACCGTCTTAAGCTTACAACATACGGAGGAGTTATTATAATTAGCATTGAATGAATCATATAACACGGAAATATGTCGTCTTAATCTTAACAATTACGGATTAAAGATATACTCCGTAATTAACATTAAATGAGACCGTATCACAGAAGACCAGTTCGTATAATTGAAATAACCCAAATCAATATAATTCAAAAAGAAAACATACCAGCTTGAATATTTCTACCAATATTGTGATCAAACCTAAAAAGGTTGCTGCTAACAAACTGCCCTCTTAGAAAATTGCTATTTTTACCAGATAAACTGCTGTTTCTTGAGTAGCTTCTGCACACCTGCAAAAGATAACAATTATAAAAATCACGAATACTCAAAGAATACTCAAATAAGACCGTTATTTACGTTATTTAATAATAACAATAATAACTATAAACGCATTATGTACCATACAACGGTCTTACACAAGACCGACTATTTCTTTCGTAATTAAAAAAAAAACAAAGAAAAAGTTTGAACCTTTAGGGTGGATGAAGCATAAGAATTGAAGTATTGGGAATGGTGATGATGATAATAAGAAGAATTAATTAAAATTGTATTTGGGTTTGCGTTTGGCTTATGAGCCACTGATAAAACTCCCATTTTAATGCTTCAGAGAACAGGTAATTGATCATAGAAAAAAAAAGAAAATAATTTCCTGAATTTTAATTGAATTAAACTATTTATTAATTAATAAAATTAAGATATTTACTGTGATATTTTCCTGGATAGATGAGGCTAATTTGTGTAAAGAAGGGTGCACAGGTTGCCACATCATCATGTCAAAGATAACAAATTTATTTTTTCTTTTTCTTTTTGTTTGGGTGGGAAATGAGGTAAATTTAGCAAAAGATAAAAAAGCGATTAGCTGTGGTGGTGGCGGTGGTGGTTGTCGGTGAGGACTCCCATGTATTGGAGGGAGTATCAAAATCAATGTTTTACTTCGGATTAGTTTGGTTAAAATGACCCGATTCGACCAAAACTTTATCAACCGGACAATACAAAAATCATAAGAAATTTGAGATAAGACTCGAGTTTTGTTGCCCCTAAACTGGCCGATACCTCTGAATTACTCGATAATAATACACTTAAAACATAACTAAACCCCAAATGGTACAACCTGCATACAAACCGAAAAGGGAAAAAAAAGTTGGATGACAATGAACATTAGTCCATCAAAAATGGGAGACCAAGTGTGATGAAAAATGATCAGGAAATCATAATCTGATTTTATTTAAATTACAGAGGTTAAGCAAAAAGATAACAAAACTGTGTGAGAACAACTCCAAAAACTCTATATCAATACATAAATACATGAGGTACATCCTGAGAAATCACAACTCCACATCCAATGTGATCCTAGAAGATAGCCTAAGCAAGGATTGATCGTCGAAAGAGTAATCTATCTGTTTGATTTTCGCAACAAAGTCCAATGCTTCTCTATACTTGTTTGCTTTACAATAACCATCCACAACAATCTTGTAACTCAACTCATTTGGCCTACAATTATGCTGAACCATGTAGCTTATTACTTCATCTGCCTCGGAAAACATCCCTCGCCCTGCATAACCGGCCAAAAACGTGTTATATGTGACAATGCAGGGCCGAATTCCTCTAGCAGTCATCTCAGACATAATCTTTATAGCTTCTTGCATGAGGCCTTGCCTGCAGAACGCTTTGATTACTGTGTTGTATGAGACAAGATCGGGTTTAAAGCCCTTTTTTAGTAGTCTTGTTAATATCTCTTCTGCCTTCCAACACTCCCCGGATCTTGCATACATGTCCATAAGGGTGTTGTAGGTTACAAGATCTGGCTGAATCCCGCTTTCCTGAATCATGGTCCGAATTCCATGAGCCCGGTCATACATTTTGTTCCTTGCATATATTGAGAGCATAGAGTTGTACACAACTAAGTCGAGTTTATATCCACTCTTTTGTAACTCCTTAAATGCTCTATCCATTCCCGCTAACGACCTACACCTGAAATTTGCAAGGATTAGGGTTCTTAGAAGCATCCAATTAGGAAAGATATGGCCATGGTAGATTTCTTGCTCAATGGTTTGAATACCGCGAACATTCCCTGCCTTTGCGTAACATTGAATCATTAAGGAGTAAGAAGTGTCATTAGGTTTAAACCCTTTACTCTTCATTTCCCGAATAAGCGATTCAGCAGCCCGACAATCTCCCTTTCTAGATAGTACATTCAAGCATGCATTGTAAGTTGTGACACAAGGACTAAAACCCGCTTCCATCATCTCCTCAAAAATTTTAGAGGCATCAATCCGGGATCCACAACGACCATATGCACTAATTAAAGAATTAAATGTGTCCCTATCAGGCTCAAAGCCACTACGCTTCATCTCTTGGAAAACCCGGTTCACATACTTCTCCATACCCGTGCTACCACTCATAGCAAGCATTGTGTTCCATGTGATACGATTAGGAGGACACCCGGTTAATTTCATTTCACATAGTATCTCTACCATTTCCTCCGACCTTGACTTCTTCCCTAACAAAGAAAGGATAGCATTGAATGTACAAACATTCGGAACACAACCCGATTCCTTCATCTGGTCAAACAAAGTCATCGCTTTGTCAACCTTTCCCGCTTTTCCATAGGCATCAATTATTGTTGTATAGGTTATTGCATTAGGTAAGATACCTTTACCAGTCATCGTGTCAATGACATTGGCTCCTTCCTCAAGGAACCCTGCCCTAACATAAGTACCTACCAGCTCATTATAAGTCACAGCATCGGCAGGACAACCTTTCGCCTCCATTTCTTTCAGTATACTCAAAGCCTCAGTGTAAACCCCGGCCTTCCCAAACACTTGGAGCAAAGAGTTATACGTAACAGTCCCCGGTACATAACCTTTAGCTTTCAACTGAGCAAAGAATTTCCTTGCTTCATCCAACAAACCCTCCCTACCACAGGCTGCAATAACAGTACTGCAAGTAAACTCATCAAATTCAAGCCCTTCCCTCGACATTTCATCTAAAAGCCCTACAACTCGATCCCAAGACCTACCCATCTTCCCATAAACATCAAGCATTACATTATAAGTAACCAAACTAGGTGAGACACCCTTCTCCTTCATGCTCTCAAACACGGTTATAGCGCGGTCAAACTTACCTACGCGAGCATAAGCATGAATAATACACGTATAAGCGCGAACATCTAAGCAATACTCTTCAATAGGAACTACATCAAAAAGTTTAGCAGCAACAGTATGCTGTGATTCCCTGCTTAAAATCCTAGCCATTAATTCAACAACCTGATAATCCAACAACTGATTTCGAGAGCGAAAATTCGACAAACTCCATTCAACCAACAAAACAGCCTTTTCCCAATTACCCAAAACATCTAAACCCTTGACTAAACTAAAAAAATCAAGTTCAAGCAATTCAAGTTTCACAGTTTCAAAATAAGCATTCAAACTACACAAAGTTGTATCCAATATAGCATTCAACATTAACCTACACTTATCAGATAAAAAATCAAGTGAAACATCATCAACAGAAACAATACCACCCTTTGAAATTACCTTACTACCCTCAAAAGAAAGGACTGAATTTGAGGAATGTCCATTAAAAACAGAAATAGGGAGAGATGGCAAAAGGGTATTCTTGGAAATATGAGAAGAATTGAAAAGTTTAGGGAAATGGGTAGTTGAAGAAGTTGAAGATAAGTGAAGAAGATGATGAAGAAGTGAATCAATTGCAAGTGAAGGTGAAGTTTTTTGAGGTTGTTGAGGTGGTAATGGTAAAGTTGTAGGACTAAATTTTAAGGAAGACATGTTTGTTGAAGAAGAAGTTTGTTTTGGTTTTGATGTTTGAATAGGTAATGTTGGTCTATTGGGAAAAATGGTGCCCTCCATTGAAGTGCAACCATATATAGAGTTCAAAGATTGAAGCTTTTTTTATGAATTGGGGAGAATTTGGGTGTAAAGGTTTGAACTTTGTGTGTTGGAGTTGAAGAATGCAAGGGTTTTAGAAGATGGATGGAGATTGAATTGAAGATAGAAGAAGAAAGGTAGAAGGAGATGGATAGGGCAAATAAATATTTAGTGGAGGTATATGGATGTTTGGGAGAGTGAAATTTTTCAATGATTTTGCATTTTGATAAGGAGTGCAAATGGTTCAATAGAACATTTTTTATTTTTGAAAACTAAAGATATTTTGGCCAAAAAAAAAATACTATTGATATTTGTGTTTTTAGTAAATATACTTTGCTAACTCGATTTTGATTCGGACTATAAGAGATTTAACTTGATGTGAAGATTTTTGATACCTAGTTTAAAAGGAATTTTATTTGATACCATTAATCTTTATTATTAACGGTGTCACAAAGGTAGAAATCTACTCAGTGGCTTTTAATGTTAGTTCAATAATTATCTATCGAGAAAAAACAATGTGTATAGCATACTCTACAGAAAAATACAATTCTAACATCAACTACAAAATACTCTGCTACTCCCTCCATTCAACTCCAAATGGTAGTTATTTTTTTTGTACACTATTCACAAGTAAGAANNAAGATAAAATATATTCATGTGGGATTTTCTTTTATTCGTCTTTAAGAGTACATTTAAAATATCTCACTTTATAATTTTTACAAATGTGTAACTTAAGATATTTATAAAGTAAAACTCGCGTTGACAAACGTGA
>LHUT01000922.1:13873-24709 GCA_001412135.1 Silene latifolia subsp. alba
TTGGCTTCAGCTTTTATAGATAAAAATATGTCACTTTGCTAAGTTTTTTACCAATTTGTCACTTAACCCCTACTTTTTTTTACCAATTTGGTCATTTGGCCTACTTAAGGGAGTATTATGTAAGCCGTATAAAAGAATAGAGTTTTCAAATTTCAAGGTTTTTCTTCATTCACAAGATCAGACGATGAGTAGCACAAAATGTTGTAACATTTGATAAACAAATTAATTGAATTTTAGTTTTCTATCAATACCTTATCTGAAGGCAAATATCTTACAAAAAAACACTAATTTGACTTAGACTTTACAAAACCACCGTGACTCGAGGAGGCTAACCCGAGATTCAAAATTGACATAAATTACAATCCTCCCATGTGACTTGAAACCTAAATTGACCGACCCGACCGGAATATGACCCGAGCTTTGTTGGCCGGAACTTACCCGACCCAAAAATGACCCGAGAAAATATAACTCTAATTGACCAAAAAAAGGCTTGAAATGACTAATTTAAAAGCGCACTTGATATTTTTTTTTTTTGGGTTCAACGAAGTGCGCACTTAGTCGCATTACAATAAGGGGAGGGGGAATCGAACCTGAGAGGCTGAGACCTATTGTCCAGGATACCTCCGTCTAACATATTCGAAAAACACTCAAAACCCGAATCAACTTGACCAGACCTGAACTAATAAGATAATATGCTAGACCCGAGCTAACTCGCTCCAAATTAGCCGAACCGATTGTCTCGTTTACCGGATCTACTAGTTGCTTCTAATCGGTAGTAGTTAGTACTAGTTAGTTACCCGTGATCAAAAAGACAGAAGTAACAAGAAGATTGTACTATGAGATAAGAGAAGAGTACATACGTGTCGCACACTCGCATAAATCACCACATTCGTTACTTTCACCAACCTAATAAATTAGATCCTCTCAATTAAAACTCTTGTTTGTTACACAACACAACACAACACATTACTTCATACTCCATACTTCTTTTCCTCAAGAACCCTAATCCCCAATTCAATTTAATTCCACTCAATCCAATTATTATCAATTCTAATCTTATTTTTAGAAGCTACCCTTTTCATATGGGGTGAAATAATAGATACCCATATACCTAATTTGTTGAATTAAGCTAAGATATGATGGAATGGGATAGTAGTTCTGAAGAAAGTTTAGAAGAAGATGAAGTATTTGGGGGATTTTTATTGAATGATGGACAAGGAGGAGTGCCTTTTCCTGTGGGTAATCTGATTCAAACGACGCCGTGTGGTTTCGTCGTAACCGATGCATTAGAGCCTGATCATCCTATCATTTATGTTAATTCCGTCTTTGAAATGGTTTCTGGTTATAAAGCTGAAGAAATTCTTGGTCGAAATTGGTACTTTTTTTAAATCATTTCTTTATGTTATTTTCTGCTTTGATTCATTGATTGTTGCTTTTTAGTGTTGTTTATTGTGTGTTTTGAGCATTTTGTGATGTGGGTTTTTTTAGTGGAAAGGTTTGTCTTGTGCACAAGTTCTTGTTTAAGACGACAATTTCCGTCTTAAATATAAAACGGGTCTAAGTATGATAGATGCTATAAAAGGAGATACCTAGGGACTAACAAAAAAGTTTGTCCTCTATATGCAGTGGGAGTGTATTTGACCCGTTTTTATCTTAAGACGGATATTGCTGAAGGTTTAATTTGGTTTTGAATTGAGTGATTGTTGTTGGGTATTTGAGTATTGAGCTTAATTTTGATGTGGGGTTTTCTAGGGTTTGTGTAATTTTTTTTAAGAACTATTAATTGCGAGAAATATGGAAGGGGTATTGTTGATTGTTTTCTATTAAGACTTAAGCTCAATTTATGTGCGGTTTTTTGAATTTTGTGAAGGAAAGCTCTGAACTTTACGTAATAAACTGTATATTTGGGAAAAGAAGGAGGTGTTTCGTTGATGAATGCACTGAAATGAGCATACTATTATGTCTGTTGTCTGGGTTTCTGCAATCATTGATGGAAAGCTTGGATCTGAGTAATACCAAGTTTTCTTGGACTTAATTTCAGTTCACTTCAGGTGAGGTCGGGTGCTATAAGTTCAGTTAAGAGAGTTTCAGTCGAAAAGAACGGGACCTAAGTGCTTAAATTTGGTGATGTTTGGGTGTTGGGTTCTGAGCATATTTTGTGATGTGGGTTATTGCAATTTTTGAGGAAACTTTTGTTCTTTGCTCTTGATTGCGAGAAAGAAGGGGAAGATTGTTTGATTTGTTGGGACCTGAGACATTCTCTTCATGAGTACATTGGTGTAAATGTTTCTGGCCGGCAGTCAGTGTCTACAAACTTTATAAATTATACTGGTCTCATACATGTGAGAAAAGCAGTATCATTATGAAAAAATCTGGGTTATGGGCATTTTCGGTTGTAGTTAAGAGTTGTGGACGATCAAAGTTTTTTTTGCACAAAAAGAGGTGTACAAGTGAGAAAACTAAGTATTATAGGGGTACAAGTGAGATAATCGCTAAAAATTAAAATATACAAGTATTACATAATAATGTCCTTGGAATTTTCTGCCGGACATGGTCAAGAAATCTTTCCACTATAATGCATGTTTGTTATGATTTCTATTTCGTGACATACAATGGCCGCCTGTAATTGATATTTACACTG
Source organism: Silene latifolia subsp. alba (assembly GCA_001412135.1). NCBI lineage: Eukaryota > Viridiplantae > Streptophyta > Magnoliopsida > Caryophyllales > Caryophyllaceae > Silene > Silene latifolia. The sequence goes on from LHUT01000922.1 coordinate 16,515, forward strand.
GTTATTGTGTACTGCAGCCGGTTTCTGCAATGTAGAGGCCCTTTTGCTAAAAGAAGACATCCGTTGGTAGACTCTATTGTCGTTGCAGAAATAAGGAGGTGCCTAGAAGATGGGATCGAGTTTCAAGGTGAATTGTTAAATTTTAGGAAAGATGGTTGTCCTATGATGAACAGATTGCGATTGGTGCCTATATATGGTGACGATGAAATTATAACCCATTACATTGGTATTCAGTTGTTATTGGAAACTAATGTTGATCTAGGCCCGTTTCCTAGCTTTTCTGCAAAGGAATCAAAGAGGTCATCTGATCTATTACAGTCCAGCCTTCCAACATATCCACCTCTCAAATCACGTGACCGGGTTGTTGGTCTTGGGCTTTGTGGGCTTTTACAACTTAATGATGAAGTCCTTGCACTGAAGATATTTTCGCGGCTGACACCGAGAGATTTTGCTGCTGTGGGTTCGGTCTGTAGGCGCCTTTATGCTCTGTCCAAAAACGAAGATCTTTGGAGAATGGTTTGTCAAAATGCATGGGGCCAGGAAACAACAAGTGTTCTAGAGGCTGTTCCTGGGACAAAGAGACTTGGATGGGGACGGTTGGCTCGAGAATTGACAACTCTTGAAGCAGCAGCATGGAGGAAGGTGACTGTTGGTGGTGCGGTGGAGCCCTCTCGGTGTAACTTCAGTGCTTGTGCAGTCGGAAATCGGGTCGTCTTATTTGGTGGAGAGGGAGTCAACATGGAGCCAATGAACGACACCTTTGTGCTGGATTTGAATGCTAGTAACCCAGAATGGCGTCATATCAAAGTGGGATCTCCTCCTCCTGGGCGGTGGGGCCATACACTGTCCTGTGTGAATGATTCAAACCTGGTTGTATTCGGAGGCTGTGGAACTCAGGGACTTCTTAATGACGTTTTTGTTCTCGATTTGGATGCCAAGCAACCAACCTGGCGTGAAATCTCGGGATTGGGCCCGCCTCTTCCTAGGTCATGGCACAGCTCGTGCACCCTAGACGGGAGCAAGTTGATTGTTTCCGGGGGATGTGCAGATCCCGGTGTTCTCCTAAGTGACACTTTTCAGCTCGATCTATCGATGGATAAACCTACTTGGCGAGAAATTCCTGTCGCGTGGGCACCACCTTCTCGCCTTGGCCACACTTTGTCTGTTTATGGTGGAAGGAAAATCTTGATGTTTGGGGGGTTGGCTAAGAGTGGACCCCTTCGGTTCCGTTCAAGCGATGTTTACACAATGGACTTGAGTGAGGATGAGCCCAGCTGGCAGTGTGTGACTGGAAGTGGGATGCCAGGTATCGGGAACCCGGGTGGCGTTGCTCCTCCTCCCAGGTTGGACCATGTTGCAGTAAGCCTCCCAGGGGGAAGAATCCTAGTATTTGGTGGTTCGGTGGCAGGACTTCATTCGGCTTCACAGCTCTATCTTCTAGATCCTACCGAAGAGAAACCAACATGGAGGATACTAAATGTACCAGGTCGGCCTCCTAGGTTTGCATGGGGCCATAGTACTTGTGTAGTTGGAGGCACGAGGGCTATCGTTCTCGGTGGTCAAACAGGCGAAGATTGGATGCTAACTGATATTCACGAGTTGTCATTAGCGAGCACAGTCAACCCCGAGGACCAACTACAAGAAATGCATCAGTCCTGGCTGATCTAAGATTCAAGGACCATCGCGGTTACATATAATTTCAGCCAAACACCGTTTTGCACATAGAAATGCCATGTCTGTCTGTGACAAATATACTCTGGACAAGAACGAGGTTCTTTCTGATCCATAAATCTATATGTAAGGCGGTTTTACACTGAGCATTACGTAAAACCTCTTGTTAAATACCAAAATACCTCTAAGACGGACTTTTAGTTGAAAAAAAAAAAAGAGAGGTATTCGGGTAAATAACATACTTTCTTACACTATCTTAGTGAAAAACCGCCTTACAAAAGATCATTTGGCTTCTAATCTGGGTTTTGCCTGTTTTGTCAGATTGAGTTCATGCCAAGTTTAATTTGAAGGTTTGTGTTTCGAGTGAAGTGTGACTTATCACTTCACTTTGAACTGCAACCCTGTTTAGTGTTTAGGAAGGATAGTCGCTTACTGTGTAGGCTCATACCATTCTTGTTCAAGATTCATGTTTCGTTCTGGTTGAGATCAGTCGACGAGCAGGGAAATGATTTATTTTTCCGAAAATTTGGATAATGAAGGCTGGCTTTGCGTGTATATACAAGTATACTGTATAAGTAATGTTCTACTTCTAGTGTGCATCTTTGATGATAAAATGTTGTTACTTGTCTACTGATATACAGTATTTGTTTTCTCGAATTATATTCGAAATGTGTCTTTCTAGTTATCATGTGTTTAGTTTGTTTTCTGGAGCACTAAACTTTGTGGCGTTATCAATCTGCGGTGGCATTATACCTCGCCTTTTTCTTGTCAAAATCTCCGGAAGTAGCTTACTTTATTGATGTTTTTCATCCTACAATACGAAACAAGTTGTAAAAGGTACAAAGGTGTTATACAGATGTCAACTAGTATACCTGGTAAAGTTACGAGGGTGGTACTCAAAACCTGGGTTCAAATCCCATTAGCAACAAATTCGCCTTTATGGCTTAGACCCATAAAAACAAAGGTGCTATACAGATCAACTCTACATAAAAGATAGTAAATGGATTATATAATAACAAAACTAATTTAGTCTACAATTAGTGTGCAAAAGTGCCAACTATTATCAATACAAAATAGCACTTGAAGATCCATAGACTTTTCAAATAAGATGAATGCGATTTGATGTACAGAATTTGAGCTTTGCCATATGAAGTGCCTGAAAATGCAGGACTACTAATCTGCACTCTAGACATAGCGTTCCACGGTATAAAAAAAAAATGAAAACAATTTAGTGAATATTTTCTTTTATTATATCGGAAAATCATTGTGTATGACTTATCGGCCCCCTATTTTCCGTTTCACATGCGCTACAAAAATGCCTTTCCGTGCAAATACATGAAATTTACAACCATTTGCAACTACAAGTACACAATATACTCGGATGCTGCAAGCATTGTTCTTCCAATTGTCCCCCGAAACTGGTCTGTCCAGCCGCTAATAGTCAATACATTCGTCTGCAAGTGGTTAGCATCGCGGCTCTTTGATGCTATATTCTGGGAGAGGAAAACACCTTAATTTGCTGATGTCAGTCCTTCGGCTTCGGCATTGCAGCAGATGGGCATTTCCCTAGAGTATTCCATAAAATGTACTCCCCAGATGATACCTACATCATTGGAGTGAGATGTAAATCACCTTATAAATATATATATATCCAAACAAAACGAATAAAAATTGCATCATTAACTATAACTCGGAATACGTGAATGTAGACATGTAGTAATGGATGGCCTTCTAGGAAGAAGAATGCCTCAATGGAAGCCACATTCATATTTCACCCAGCTGCAGTGGGTTCGAATTCATCCTCATATGCCTGTTAAGTGGTGACTTGTTCGCATTTCCGCACCACCCCAGGACAGTATTTCACTTTAAACACGACAAGCTCTTTGTCCAATCTAATAGTTGCCACATTCATCCAATAGTTTATGAACGTATTTCGTTTTTGTGTCTCACTGCCAATAATATAAAAATTCCATTTTCGTCAATTACGACCAATAGTGTACATATTTCTAGTTGGCTCATCTCAACCAACAGTTTACTTATTCTATTTGGTCCACCCAATTGCTATGGATACGTATCCTTTTAGGCGTGTTGTGTGACGGAGAATGAGTGTACTCCCTAGCCCGACTACATGTCCACCCATAAAAATTGTTCCGAAAGAAAAATGTCAAGTCTTGAGTCTCTTGGCTGCCTGACTGCGACGTAAGGAGTTCTGTACTGAATGGTTATAAGAGTCTGGAAGATTTAATTCAACTCATGTTGTAAAACATATCCCAAAGACCCAAACTGAAGAGGCACTTAGATCCTAATACAACAATGGCCAATACAGACTACAGAGTAGTGCCTCTTTAAAAAAACAATGGAGATCCATGTAACCCCTAAAGTCCTAACCCGGGATTTCAAGTAGTTGTAAACTATCTTAACGGTTAACACTTTAGAAGTTAGCCAAGCCTTTCCAACTACACAAGAAAGAATATGATTGATATAGTTCTGTTTCCAGCGGTTTCATGTTACTGAAAAAGGGAAGGTGGTTAATATGAGTCAATATAGATTCCAAATCTCAGAAACACATTCCCAATCATACTAGTCTTTTATTGCATGCAATGCATTGACAAGCTAAAACCTGAAAGCTTTCATAAGATAACTTTATGCCATTAATAAAGTCGAAAATACAGAAAGGGTTACCTGAGTAGAAAACTCAATAGGCGCTTTAACAGCAGGATAGATAATGATCTGATCCAAAAGCAAGCAAAACAATGAGAGAGAATACAATCCAACAAAATAACAATACCAAACCAATGTTAATGAAAGAAGCGATATTAGGAACTGCATTTTCCACATCAAGGGTCTGTCTAAGTGAGATGTGCATGGCAGTATAGCGCACCGATGATACTGTCTTCCCAAATAGTGGGTATTTTGGTATGGTATAAAGTTACGAATTAAGATACTTCAAAGAAAGTAGGGACTGGAAAACCTTTTCGAGCAGACATGGCTGCCCCCACTTTCAAACTCAGAATACATAGAGAATGTGAAACAGTGATGCAAATAACTGGTACATATGGTCTATCTTGGTGATACAGGTGTTCACTTACACAGAGAAACAAGAGAACCTGCTGTGAGAGTGTAATATAGACATACAGAAGCAGTAGCATGCAGGTTGATTGGGGTAATGCATAGGCCACGGAGGTATAGCTTGGTAAGCAAAAGGTGAATTTTCGTTGATTCTCACTATTGTAGTGCCAAACAGAAAGAAGAAAGATATAAAACGGGTAACTTACAGATTTTGTGTCAACGGACATTCCAGAAAGTGATGTCCCCATGATCTTGAAGGATGCCTGTGATGTCTCAAGGGTTAAAGTAACATGACATGCCAAGGAAATCCTACTATATATCATAGGAATGAGAGACAAATCACTAAATATCTCTATTCACAAGCAGTAACGTGTGCCAAATTTTATCTCAAATTACAACACTTGGGTCTCTTTTACAAAGAGAGAATTGGAAGAAGCAACTAAGAGTTATTTGAAAAGGAGGGTGTTAGATAGCACCAAGAAACACTTGTGATGCTTGAAACATGATGAATTTGATACACCATATTAGATTAGAGGAGTACTAGTTAATAAGAAAATACGATAAATGAAAGAATAAGCAATTTTGCTTAAACCTTTCTTGGCAACATGAAAACTTAGTCCATGCAACACAAAATTTTGAAATATGGTATTTGAGTGAAGACGAACATGGCAAATAAGTGTTGCAATCTCACATACTATTAGCATACTGGTTAAAGCATCCAAATTAATGTTATTTCAGGTTGGGTACTGGATTTGTCCAGCCCCCAATAAATCACAAGTTAGTTCGGGCCTTCAAGCATATTCTATGGTGGAGCTTGCTTAAAAAACACATATATCAGATATTGTCAAGAGCGAAATGGGAATCGGATATAACATATTCATATTGAATTGACGCAACCATGATTTCAAGTGGAGCGACTATTTAGTGAACTTCAGACTTCCATAGGAAAGTCTAAATCAATAAGACGCAAGAACACACGTTTTTAGAGTTAAGGCAAAAAACTAGCATTCACGCATAAACAAAATAGAGCAGGGGCATTATCCCTGACAAAGGCAGTAGATTCCTCTAGAATTCTGGAGTTGAGTCTACTTACTTTAGCATAATCATACGCTTGCCAACAAAATGGCTCCTCTAACTCTACAGGTGGAAGATCCTTTCTCATCTTCTCCTCTAATAGCTCCTCAATATTTACCATATTACTCGAATTTTCTGTTTCATCATCAGTATCTTCATCAATCATAGCACCTCTCACTGATGAGAACGATTTTTGATTCTGTAATCGTGCAAATTTAACTGTTCCAGTAAACATAGCCTCAACACTCTTTCCCGTAATTCCTCTGCCGCTGACTATAATTTTCCATTCAATTGAGTGGTCTGTAAAGGATATAGTTCCGATAGAAGGCGTCCCTTCGAAAGAGACCACCCTTCTTCGAGGAAATGGCATTGTGATGGTACAGAATTCCATCGTTAGAGGAGCCTTATAACCATCCATAAGTCGTAGTTTAAAGAGAAACGCGCCTTCATTTTCTGAAACCATTGAGAGCTGATAAAATCCTTTAATTGGAGGTCCGAGGTTACAGGAAGCCATGTAACGCATTAAAGTGAAATTGCCAAAAGGTGGTGAAAACATGAGAGCCTGCTTATCTAAACCGTGCTCAGGAACTTGAACACATGGATGGAATGATAATACCTCAATATGCGAATTGTTGAGGCCTGATAAGGGGAAAGAAACATCAGGCAAACCCTCCAGCTCTGCTCTACAGTTAACTAAGCCTGCAACTGAAATACTATCAGGGATCTCATCACGATCATACATGGCAGCATTGATTGTTTCACAAATTGTGAGTAGCATTCTCTGTTTGCCTCTGTAAAGATATGGCTTCCATGCTGGCTGCTTTGCATCAGCAGGTGGCACGTCTAAAGAAGAAAAGCCATTCAGCTTAATAGCAGAAAAATTGGAGTAGTTGAGATCCAACAAAGTACCTGGACATAAAACAAATGAGCATTAATACAATAATAACACACGCATATTCATTCAATGCAATTCTCGATGCAAGTTTCATTTTGGGTAATCCGGAAACAGGCTCACTATGTTGTTAACAAGGGTATTAGGCTGCTTACATCAAACTCCCCCTACCCTACCATTTGCAGGAGTATCTTGGTATAAAATATCGACTTCGACATGAGTAGCGACCAAGTTTTCAAGGTTTTGAAGGTTATTGCGATCACATATTGCCGTATTTTGAGGCGATATTGGTCGCAACTAGCAAGATTAGGCCGCAACAATCGATACCGGCGACCATGACCAAACTGAGATTTAATACAATTGGAGTACTTGACACACTGCGGTAATGTCGTGGTAATGTTGTTGTTATTGTAAACCTTCATAATCATCCGCAAATCTAGCATGATTCCTGAAGATAAAAAGGAGACCAACCAAATGGCATAGAACTGCTGATAAAAGAATGTAAAACATCTTTATCTAGAGGCCTTGAGCCAGCTTTTGGAGCATCTGACATGGTAGAAGCAGAGGAGGCAGGGGAAGCTGTGACTGAAGCAGCTGCTGGTTTGGCCCTTGCCGAGATACCAGTTATCCCAATGCTGCCAGTTAATGAATCTAGCAGCCCTCCTACTGAAGGAGCCTGATTAACAGCTATTTCAGGTTCCACAATATCACCCATGATAATATCGCCAATGAGATGTGCCACCATACATGCCCTGCCAAGTTTAATAACCAAAAATCTAGCTTCAGCAATCTACTAGAAATAATTGTACCTAATACAATAAAAAGTTTCACCTAAACGCATTCAGAGGGTACCATATATATTAATCTCAGTACCCCAGACACTTTTCAGGAAACTTATAAGATAAACAGATAGGGTGTAGGGATGGTTATTTTTTATCTCGAGTACTCACAATACCCAATAATAGTTAGTGATATAGAATCATGCTCAATAGCCACGGATCTTCATCCATAAGAACCTAGAAAAAGTAATTTGAAAAAATAGATAACATGTAAATGTGTGCCTAGGCATGCTATTCAAGAAAGTGATGTGGAGTAACCAAGAGCGTTTAGCATATGTATTCCACGCATGCTTAGCTTGGGTACTAAACTACTAACCCTCTTTTTTTAATTTACTCCTTTAAAACACATGATATTCTGATCTTAGGAGATTAAAAAATCGGAGATTAGGCGGGCACTAGTTTGACTTAGGGCCGGGGGTGGTGACCCGCCTAAAAAAGATGCCCATTAGAAATGGCCGTTCAATAAAGGTTTTCTTTTATCAAAGTTTCTGGTACAAAAGTTCCTATAAAATGAGAGGAATCAGCAAAGAAAAAAAAAAACAAAATCCCCCGCTCTTCAGGGATGTCCAGAGCAAAAGACATTGTTTTGGCACGGGGATGCGCAAGAAGACATGTCGCCCACATGAAATACACCCCCCCCCCCCCCCCCC
>LHUT01000925.1:9602-25343 GCA_001412135.1 Silene latifolia subsp. alba
TATTATACTCCCACCCTTAATCTCCATGCCCACTTCAAATGGGAAGAAAAGAGTGGGTGGGAGGGAGTACTTAACATTAGGGAAATACTCAGGATACTCGAGGACTCGAGGTATGACATTTTGCTAATGGTGCCTTATGTAACTTTCCATATAGTACCCTTGAGCTTTGGACTTGGTGCCTATTTGAAGAAACTTCCATCTATAAATTTTCAAAACTATAGAACTTGACACTTCAAATAATTCTTTTTATCAATTTTATAAACACTTTAACTAGTTTATACTGAATAGTATATACATTTTTTTGACAATTTATAAAAGCTAAAGGAAATACTTTACAACTTTTTTGGCACTCTTATATTATTCATAATTTTTCATTTTATCAAATAGGATAAGGTATACATTTTGATGATTTCGTTACTTTTTTTGTAAATCTTATTTATATTTTAAAAGCCTTTTATAATTTTATTTAATTTTGGAACGTGCTAAATTTAAGTCATCAATCTTCTTCCGAAATATTGCCAAAAAAATAAAAAAAATAAAAATTGACTTAGTTCGGATTCAAACTTAGTTGTCAAATTGGTGTCCACGTAGGATTGGGTACACCTTATCTAAGACACGTGACACCGTCTAAATCCAATCGCAAGAATTGAAAAGGGAAAAAAATAGCGTGCCTAGGCACGCTATTAGGAGTAAAGAAGAACAGCCATTCCCAATGTTGTGTCTATATTTGAATGGTTTTTTTCTTGTGGTATTACACTAGATACAACGTTGCCGATTGTGTGTTCGTCCCGTGTCTTAAGTTTAGTATTTTTCAATCCTAAGTGGACACAATTTTGAGAAATTAGTTTTGGAATAATTAGATTGATTCCAAAAACAATATTTTTTTTAAGTATTACGGAGTATTTCACAAAAACAAAAAAGAATTGCAGTGTTTAATAAGTATCTTAATTTTACAATAAGATTCAAATAGTATGACATTACGACAAGTAAAGAGTCGTCAACGACGACATGTTGGGCACTTAACCAAAGCTCAAGAGTACCATGGATGGGAAGTTTAAAATTAGGTATTATTGGCAATATATCAAAACTCAGTGGTAGCACTTGAGACTATGACGATCACAGTTTTATTTAATTTACAGTAGGTCTCCTGAAAGACCGTCTCCCACTAAATCAGTGGGAGACATAACATGAAAAATAAAAATTAAAAAACTCTTTCCCCTCATCATGTGAGAGGTCTCTCAATAACGCTATTGAGAGACCGTCTCTCTAAAGTTTTTGTGTTTAATTTATATGCTCAAAATATATGCAAACCTTATAAAATTATAACCGGTGCAGTTATAAAGAGGCGCGAAAAGAACACAACACACGTAACGAGACTAGGCTTAGATTTAACTATTAATAAAGCATCTTATAGAGTTTCACCCAAACTATAACCTAATTACATAGTACTACGTCCATTTCTTCATCTTCTTCCCATTTTTAAAATCCTCTTCACATATTTTGAATAGTGGGAAGAACACAATGAAATGATAGGCACTGCTATTTTGGTTTGATACATTAATGAAGGAAAGTGAGCATCCATTCTAGGCTTGACCTTGACCTGTGAAGCATCCTTCAGGGACATAGATGATTTCCATTGGCTCCATATTATACAAACCATCTTCGAGTGAATAATGTGTAAATTCCCCAAATCAACAATACATTAGCTCCTCAATTATGAAAACATTTCTAGAACTAGAGATATCTTGCCTTTTGTGAATACCAAAATAAGCAAAAATTTGTTCCTTGCATCCAATCCCAAAACTTTATCAAAAGAAACAGGTTGAGTAATTCAAAGTTGTCCCTAAAATAGTTTAAAAACAATTTGGGCTCATATTGAATTGAAAGATGTCAAATTTTTCGTTGGCCCTTTAACTACTTGGGCTTTCTTGAAGTGGCAATTCTATAGCTCTTACATTCTAGGGCCATTGCCACTCTATTAACTTGTATTTTTTTGTTAGCTTCCTCATTTGGGGTCCTTTTCCTTGGTATTGGAGTGAACAAGCCAATATGGTTGGACTCCTGGGTTCGGAATCGACCTACTCCCCCATCTCCAAAGACTTTCACAAGATTCCTAGTGCCTTTAATGGTTCTGTATAAAAAATTTCAGCAACTACTAATAAGGTCTGTGTTTCAATAACACTACTAAATATGCACAAGTCATTTTCAAAGAATAATCTACTAAAAACATAATTATTTTTGGGTCCTAGATCATCTTGATTAACATGATAAGATACTTTAAAAACCAATATACTAGTAAGCTATAACTCACCCATTATAGGTCCCTAACCGACCTCGGAAAGATAATTGCACCACTTCGAATATTGTACACCTTTTCAGATTCAAGAATTATGTGCTTAACCTTAAAGAGAGAAAAATTACGGTAACCCCATGAAACCACCCTGACACTGGAGTTCAGAACAGCAATGCAGATTATAATAAAGCACAAAGAGCATATGAGCCATTAGTAAGCTTGTTTAAAAGTACAAAGGCGATAACTATAGCAAAATTATAGCACAACCGAACAAAAAGACAGCGTTGTGGAACTAGGTAAATCAAAATCTACCACATGACGTTGGACGATAATTGGTTATATTATACCTTCCAGAGAAGCCAGAGAACGCAGCAGGAGTGTGTAGTATGGGGGCATGCGAAAATGATACTTCAGGGCCACAGACAAGATTTTTCCAAGGACCTTCATCCAAACATAGAAAACCGGAGTGAGAAACAACAAATGAAAATAATGAGGCCACAATTTAGAAACTTGCTACTTTTAATATTTTTGAAGTTCAGTAGCAAGAAATACTTAACATAAAAAACATATGGAAGCAACCACATTTATGAGTTATGAAGCCTCATTGAAAAAGGTCCTAACAAGTTGGTGGTAACTAGTTGTCCTGATCAGACGTCCTCACTCCTCAGAAGGGAAAATAATTTCAAGCGGTAAGAGAATAGCGGCAGCCGGGAGGAGCAAAATGTCCTTGAAAGAATTATTAATCCACAAGGATAGATCAATGTTATACTCCAAAAATAGGTGAAAGGTACATTGAGCCAAAACCTACTGCGTGTATTAGGAACGGTGCCCACACTCTAGTGCCACCTATATCGTGTGTGAACCTTCCAGAATATTATCCTTACACTGTCTCCTATCTTATACTCCCTCCATTCCAATCAATTCTATACATTTGATTAAAAAAATATAATTCGCATGCATTCAACAAATGTATAGAAATGATTGGAATGGAGGAAGTATCTAACAAGAGAGAGGAAAGCAATGAAATTTAAGCCACAAACTTCTGAGGGTATCTAAAACTTATGCCCCAAGACTGTCCCAACCATTAAAGTGGAATTTATACCTGCTCCTATGATATAATGCCATAAAACATCAGACTTTAATGGAAAACGGCACAATCATTTCTCCACTTCGCTCTTATGTACCCTTCCAAAATCCCCTTTTATTTCAGATCTACAAACTCGACGCAACTAACCATGTGATCCTTTTTCTCAGTTCCATGGGAGACATGGAAAATGCCTAAATAACTCGTCATGAAGCTTCGACAAGTCTGAAGCAGACAGTCAAACTTCTAAGAGGATTTGGCAGAATTCGTTACTCGCACGTTCGAAATCAGAAGAGGAACTAATAATATCATAAAGTGCATACAAATGCAGGAATCCTCGTTAGATGATGTTCTTTTTTAATCTTTTAGCAGAGAATTTTGGGATATACAGATATAATGCCCTCCATATAAGAGAAATAGAAAGTCGAGGAGGCAGATCTTGTTTCCAATCACTGAGACACCAGGACTAAAGAAATGGATCATCTCATGACATGGAATAGCGAGACATGCAAGTATGACATTAATTACACCCTATATTCTTAAAATAACCGTCTTGGTGAACAAATTTTCCGCTCGACGGCGAGATGTCATCATTTAGTCTTCAACATGTCAACATATTTATTAACCTATCTCAACTCTTGCAATAAAATTTATGGTAAATAAATGATCAAGGTGACGACAAGTGATCATAAAAGACCTTACTGAACTTGACATCTGGAATTCCATCATTAAATTCTACCTCTCCCAAAGAATTTTCCAGTTCCTGTCAAATAAGCACAACATTAAACGTATATGACGGTAAAACTGCGTAGTAGATGAAAAAATATTATCAGCATTAAGAGATGCCTATGAGGAAAACAGGAATGGTCAGCTATGTTACTTCGACTTTTCACTTTTAGGACCATACCTGTGTCGACGACACGACATGGATATCGGTATGGACTCTCTATGCGATACTTATTAGTCTACACTTCTCTAAGGAGAGCTACACCAGTGAGTCTCGCACCACAAAAGTGGAGGAAGAGAGTTCATAAAGCATTTAATATTATATCTATTGATTTAAAGTTGTATATGTCAAACTTCTTTCCATTATACTTTTAGTTTTTTGAAATATTTCAAGTTTAGAAGTGTATTTTTGCTTTAAAGATGTGTCCCTGCACCCGTATCCTCATCTTAGAGCAAAGTTCCGGTGTGTAAAAAGAATAGTTAGACCTAGTTCAACACTTAGATATATACCCACGTCCGACACACTCGTACCCAAGTCACAAAAACATAGATGGTCGGAGAAGATACAGACTATGTTACTTTGACTTTTCATAGGAGCTTGCGGATCCATATTCGACACTTGACACTTGGACATTGGTATGACATTCAGATACTTCATCTTAGACCAAAAAATTGACAATTTTGCATAAAAGAGACAAGTTTTACACATGGTTACAAACCCATGTTCGACCCTTTGAACCGAGTCTCAGAAACATAAGAATTGGTTACCCATAAGTAACACTACAAGTAGTAATGACTCATGTTCTAGAGACTTATTCTTTGGTTTTCTACCATTATCTTAACTACCAGCATATCATCAAGGTTTAAAGTTAAGACAAAAAGCCAAATGGCTTCAAACATAGCTTAAAAAGAGCGTCTTCAAGCATTTGTAAGAACAACATGGTCAGCTTGGGTGCCACCTTTGCAAAAATCGCAATGAGGAATGTTCACTTACATCCGAATTTCCCAATTCTTTCTTCTAATTTTTATATGTCACCCACTCACCCTTCCCTTTGCTAGTAATTCAATACCAATATCTTACATGTTCCCCCTCTTAAAATTCCGAAAAAAGGTATTGTTGTATGATAATTTATTTTGAAAAAAAAAATAGTTTGCAAAGGAGCGCCTCATGCGAATGAGACGTAAGCCTTCGCTTCATGCGACATGCCCCCATCTCCTCTGTGCGCCTTGCCCTTTTTCAGAATAAGACTTCAGAATGCTCAAGAACTCTATAATCCAAGCAACGCCTATCTGCCACAGACGATGTAAAAAGTCTACGTTGACAAACTGTTCAGAAATCAAATGTTCCGAGAGGCTAACAAGTCTGAAGGGTAATTCCTTAAAAAAAGTCAGACAAAAAGTGACAGGCTTAGGGTGCATTCTCCTTTACAGAAACATAGGCTCGAACTTCTGGCCCATACTTGGTCGAAGAAAAAACTTGGATTTCAAAGTGACAGTGCCTACAGTAATTAATTTGACATCAATGACGGAACTTCCATAGCTATGGCTACATAGCAGGGATAGAGGGAACACATGGACAAGACAGCAAATGTTCACTGACCGCTCAATGAAATGACCGTCCAAAAAAAAGTTAGATATTCATCAAATCATGTACTTACAAGTCAAATATACCTACCACAGTACCAAACACACATTTATATTCTCAAATACGAATTAATAAAAAAAGATGCAATAAACTGTGATTGTCATGAAATTAAGATGGAGGGAAGCAGTCCCAGTACCATTGTCACAAGACGAGTATTAGTCCCAGGTACGACAACATCCATTTCAGAAAGAGCCTGGACAAGAGAAGCCCAGTCTCCATTTACTATATGTATTATTGATGCAAGCATTGCCAACTGATGTTTCCTTTCCATTTGGCACATCAAACCAAAGTCTAAAAACCTGGCATGGCAGACAGAAAGACATCATAGAAACGTGTCAAGACACAATAGATGATCAACAAACTTGAACCAACTTAAAATCATAATAAAATAATACTCATAAATATCAACAGCACCCTATCTGTCCAGAAGTTGTGTAACGCAAGTTCCCAGGGTGTGGATCGGCATGCAGGAATCCTGTTTCAAGAAGTTGGATAAGCGATGCTTCTACTCCTTTGCTTACCTAGACAGATGGACGAAATAGAAAATTAGCTTGTCATGCCATTTGCAGTTTGCGCTAAGATTATTTCACAAAAGAGGTTCCTCCGCATATCACTCCAGCAGACATTCTCACCAATGGGGATAATGGTATCATGATTTGACAGTATTTAAAATATTTGTAAATCAATGTGTTGAGAGCAAAAGTAACACACCAAATCAAGAAGACGTTGTTTTGCTTCAAACTTTTGTCTCTCGGCATAGCCATCATATGTAGCTCCAGTTGAGACCAAGAGTAAGTCATTTGGATTTTCGCCAACCACCCAATCCATAGTCAATATTCTTTTTCTTGTGAGGTGCCGAAAAACTTTCGGAACATGGATAAATGGGAAAGACGAATGAGCCTCCTGAAATCATATGAATAGTAAAAAGGAGATATACTGTAGAAGATCGCAATTTTTATCATGATGCAAACCCTAAAAACTTACCTAGGCAACATAATATTTGCAAACAAAAAATTTCTTATATTCAATGAAACATTAAATCTTGATTACAATCACGGTGGTGATATCATATGTTGCATTCTAATCTCTCGCGGCCAATATCGCCTCAAATGCGGTAAAATACAATTACAGTGATCTTTTGAATGGGCGTGTTTTGTGGGCTACATGAAAGACAGCGATATTGGGATACTATGAAAGATACCCTTGAACCCTCAAGTCAGGTTCAAGTGTTGCTTATTTCCATGATTGAAGAATCGAGATTTTGATCCTTAAGTCTTCTTTTAATTGAGGGCACTCTAGACATTTTCTTACCTGGGTTGGTGTTCTTTTGAGGGTTGGTGTTCTTTTGAAGGCGAATGAATGGCATTTTGCTCTACTCATTCTAAGTGAGAGGGTTCTCTCTTATCATGTATTTCAAGATCTTATTTATTTAAATGGAAATTCTATGTTATACCCCGGGTTTTATATGTTGTACCCCTACCTTTTTCATATTCTATGGAGTACCCTTGAACTTCATACTTTTTCTGCTTCGTGGCCTCCTTCAACTCTCCATTAACTTTTCCCTTCCGAAACAAACCCCCTTCATCCTCCATTCTCACCTATTAACGTCGTGTCACCCTCCTATATAAGACGCATCACAAATCACCTTTCACAAGCACAAACTACTCTAAACACTTCCTTTATAGAACATGAAATGATAATGAAGGTTTCATGAATTATTAGATAGGTTCATAGACTATTGGATGGATTAATGGGTAATTCCACGGGTTAATAGGTAAATGAGTAGATTAATCAGTAATTGGAATGGTTAATGGGTGGTTCAATAGAGCAACTAACAAACAAAGTTAGCATGAACAATCAATAAGGTCATGGTATAGACTAACACAGAGTTCAGGGGTACACTATATAATTTCAAAAAGACTGGGGGAGGAGGGGGGACAACTTAGAAAACCGAAAAACTCGTGGGTTATGTGGAATTTCCCTAAATTATTATTTAGTTTAAAGTTTTCAACTTTATCATTCTTTATGTTTAGTAGCATGAACTTGGAGAAATTTTATATTGTTGCGTGTGGAGTTAACATCATGGGGTAGTGAAATTAGTTAGGGATTGGGCATTAGTGTGTCAATGTATAAAAGTAGTGTCTTTGATGTGAGAACTTGATTAATTGCTAGCTATTAGGTTTGATTATCACTAAACTATTAGTCTTGTAAAACTAGTTGCCTGAAATAGTCCTGTGTAATGTCTTTGATAATCTGTCAACTTAAGAAATTTGAGGCCTATTGATTTGGTTATTGAGGGAGTAAAGACAATTACTGAGCTCAATTACGCCGGGGAAAGAAATCTGGGGTTAAATTCATTTTAATTGTCTGACTCGTCTTGTTAAAGTTAATAAAATGAAAGGGTATAAACGAATTAATTGGTACTCTAGTTGGTAGTTTGAATGACCATAAATTATTGATCCCCTAATTGAGGATAATTACCTAACTGGCCTATTTAATAATTAATTCCCTTTTCCGAGACCTAGATTTCATAACATGACAGCCCCACTAAACCCTTAACTTTCTAATTAGTTGATTCAGTGTCTCGTTTGCCCTTATTTGCCTTGGTTTAGATATTTTATTTGTTTGATCTTTTGGTTGTTTTGAATAGTTTAGTTACTTTCAAAACCATCAAAATCTGAATTTAATGACTAAATAAAGTTGGAAACCCAATCCTAATCGTCCTTAGAGTTCCGATCAGCCCGACGCCGACGCCATATATCCTTATGACTGAATTATATTTAAAGCTTCATCACATACCATCCATGGTCCAAACCCAATCCTAATCGTCCTTAGAGGTGATGGGATATGGTGGTGATAGGGTGGGGTGGTGGAGTGGGATGGTGAGTCTCGCAGGGAGGGTGGTAGGGCTGGTGGTGAGGGTCCTGGGTATGGTGGTGGGGTAGGATGAAAACATGAGGGTATATGGGTTTAACGAAATGGGTACAATTCAGTATTCCAGTGAAAGATTCAGAGAATGGAAGTAAAAAATTAAGAAAGAAGATAGCTTTATAAAGAAGCCTCTCCTATGACAAATAGTTTAATAATGAACTTTAGTTTTCTACTCCAACTCTCTATTCCAGTGTGTCACAAATAGTTTAATAACGAACTTTAGTTTTCTTCTCCAACTCTCTATTTTAGTGTTATTTTGACGGATTTTGACTGCAAAACTAGATGGCAAGAACTTTTGTATACCTTACTAGCAAAGAGAGAACCAACCTATGAACTTAACTACATTAAAAGCAGACATAACAAATAGAAGTTGTCCAACTGTATCCAAGTACTCTCCAAAAAGAAGGAACATAAAAAGAAAAGGACTGAACCATACCAAGAATCGTAAAGCATTTCCAGCTTCCAATCTATAGTCTAATTCTCCCATTAAGCCCTTCCCAAGTTCATCAGCGTATAAGCGAATATCATTTTTTCTTCGGGCAATCTTTTGCAATAAGCCAAGCTGAAATAACCTAAAATTGTAAAACTTAGATTCTCTCATAGAATATAATCATACAAAAAAAAGGGATCTGTACAAACCCCAAGGCGAAGAATGTATATATCTCTGGCAACCAGATGATGTAAATTTGGTCGCTGAACTTTGATAGCAACTGCACAGCCATCACATGTTGTTCCTCTGTAAACCTATGATGAGTTAAATGAAAACAATGTGACATAAGAAATGCTAAGAATAAAAGTAGTCAGTTTAACAAGGATCTCTCAAAAACATCCTCTCAAATACGGTGGTAATGTTGCGTACATATATTTCAAGACACTGAGTTAATAATGTAGCTATGAAGTTCCACGGGAAGTGAGACCATGCATTATTATGCAATACTCCTAAAATTGGGGAAAAGAATTTGAAAAGGGTCTTGCAATTTGCAAAGCCTATTCTCCAAAATAGTGTTCAGGATTCTACACACCAAGATATTATATTTTCAATCAAACAAAGTGTGTGAAAGAAATTGTACATTAGTATAGCTGTATAGGTATGTGTTCACACTCCCCGCCAACAGGAAGCCACTTCCTCCTCATCAAATATCACACCTTCTACAGTAGGCAGCCAATATATACAAAATAAAAGTACCTGACCGAAGGAAGCTGCGGCTACAGGTTCTTCAGATATATAGCTGAAGAATCGTGACGTAGGAGTGCCCAACTCTTCCTCAATGATCTTCATAGCAACAGCTGTTGGGAAAGGGGGGATTCGATCATGCAGCTCAGACAGCGCCTGCAATATAATAAGTAAATCTAACTGCAGAAAAAAGTCACATTGTGTACTGAATAAAATATGTCAGATAAACTAACAACAATTCAAACACTTTACAGTTGCTGCGAAGGAGACGAAGGAAAATAACAGAATGGTATGTGGAATTGAGTAAAAGAAGATGCATAATTCACAAAAAAAAAAAAAAGATATTAACACATGAAACGCTTAACCAAAATTTTAAACACGAAAACATTGATGACATAGGCAGGTGTAAGGTCAACCAGCTTTTACCAATAGGCAATTAGGCGAAAAGAACAATGAACAATACATCTTGAATTATGCATACTCAAATGATAACCGTACTCACAAAACAGGCACCCAAATAATCGTCATGAGAGGTTGTGTCACTTAACAATGATTGTCCCTTGCTTTATTCAGAATCATTGAGCATACTATGCTTGATTACAGCACAGGGTATGCGAAAGATGGACTGAGTAGTAACTCCGTAATCTAAACATGCACCAATGGGTTCAAGTCAAAAGTTGTCTTGCTCAAACATGGAGTTACTGCTCATTCCAATGGTTAAACCGAAATTGAAATAAGGATTAATTCATAACTCCTGCCATTCGTATATTTCTTTTACTAAAGAAAATAAAAAATACTCCTACCTTTTTCTGATCTTATCTTCCAAACCTCCTACTAAGAGTCACTTTTCGCAAAATAAATAATTGGGATATTAATTATGAATTATCTTTCCCTTCTACCAAAAAAACAGTACTGAGAAGAAGTAAAGATCATTCCAAGTTGACATTCGCTGTAAAATGCTCATTTTGGCTAAACTAACATTTGGCAGGAATGTTCAGGAAAAGTATGAGTTTTAAATACAAAAAGTAGGAGTTTTTCAAAAACAGTGTATAGGAAAGATATTAGTTTTCTGGGAATTACAGTACACAGCAAAGTTATGAGGGAAGCAGAACGCAAGTTTATCTTTGGAGGAATCATGTATAAAAGCAAATGGAGGGAGAGAGGGACATACAGAATATCAATACTACGAAAAGCATACATAACAGTTCATCTAACCTTGGAGATCTCAGGGCCTATAATATCTGGCCTTGTTGAGAGAGATTGGCCCACTGCATAAGAAAAATAAGTCACGTGACTAACCACATAAAATTAGCATGCATGTAAACATCATTTGAAACATAGCTCCTGGCAAGAAATAAAAAAGAATTAATATAGTGAGCATGCTCAAGAGTATTTCTAACCTTTGATAAATGTGGGGCCTAAAATTAAAAAAGAATCTTTAAGAACCTTCCCAAAATCATATTGCGATGCGTTCTCTGTTTCCTCCACAATAGTCCCTGAGATGGCGAGTCCTCTCATTCTTGAGGCATGAAGTTTAATCGCAGCAGAAGAAAATGCGAAAAATACCTTCAACAAGAGTAAGTAAAGAAAGTTATAAAGAACTCCTGTAGGATCTAATTCACAACACAGCTTTGGGAACAGCGCTATAAAATAGCATCGTATGAACGTATTCACATTATTAGACAACCAGGAATTCTTTCAAAACTATTTTCTATTTTCTAGAAAAGAAGATAAAAAGAAGAACTTCGCCAGGATTATGAACGCATTCACATTATTAGACAACCAGGAATTTCTTTCAAAACTCAAAGGACGCTATAACGTAGAAATTATTGTTCTTCAAAAATCAATAGATCAATAGAGTAAATCAACTAATCCAAACCCTATAACCGGCACTCCCACACTTTCCAAAATTAAAAAAGAATACAACCAAGAAACCAAAGAAAATACCCAGCACCGGACATTGCTCTAATCCACAAAGGATCACCAGCAGAAAAATTTGAATACTTCAATCACTGTTGTTAACTTGAAAGAATCATAAGAGATTCATCGTTCAATAATTCCTCTTAAATCCAACATAATTCCTCTTAAATCAAACCTAACTTGCAACCAACTGCAACATAAAATTAACTTCACGGATTAAAACAAACCATAGAACACCCACATCTCAACAAAGCACTCCAGGAGTCAATAACAAACTCTATAAAAGCTACGGCCGTGCAATAAGCCAGTCTTCAGATGACAAATCTTTGCCGTGGACAAAAAACGCTTGTGTCCAAGCGCAACAGAAATTAAACTTCGAGCAAACCACATGTCCACATCATCCCACTATCTCAAATAGTCAACAATGAAACCCTCAAAATCTCTAAACGCGCAAATGTGCAATGCTTCAGTTTTAGAAGAGAACTCTTTGCTACAATCAACCATCAAAACTTACTATTGCCCCATTGAAACCATAACAAATTCTTGTCACATGTATTAAAATTTGGCTTTAGAATTTTAGAAAGGGTAGTTGTATGCATTGTAGTAAATCCTGATCTCGACACCACATCGTGACCTGAGTTATCAAGGTTTTTAAGGTATCTCTAACCCATTTTGAGGCAATATGGACCGCATGTACGCTGCAACGCCATGACGACCTGTTCTGAAGTCCGTCTCAATCCGATATTCAATACCATGGTTGTATAGTGATTGACATGTACTTGTCTAACTACATTACCCATGAGCTACTCACGGCTACTTCCTGCTGGCGGTTACCTAATTGTATTTGCATTATGGGAGGCGGTCTCAGCAAACTAGACTGAATCTCTTAAAGAGTGGTTCCTATACTATGCGCTTCCTATACTATGCGCAGGAGAACAAGATCCATCAAAAGGGAGGATCTATTCCAAAAAAAATAAAGAAAATAAAATAAAATCACTGTTACATCATAGTGCACTGATAGTAGCTTCAAGTTGGCAAGAAACAGTTTCATAAGCAATCCCCGAAAAACTTTTAGCAGCTGCGTAGCTACCGAATCCACTCAAGCAAAAAAAAAAAAAAAAAAAAAGGGGGCCCCGCCCCCTCCAAAAGGGTGGATACAAAAAAAAAAAAGAAAAAAAAATATTTTTTTTATTTATTTTTTTTTTTTTTTTTTTTTCTTTTTTTTTTTTTTTTTTTTTTTCTGTGGTGTTTTTTTTTTTTTTTTATTGGGTGTGTTTTTTTTTTTTTTTTTTTGTTTTTGTTTTTTTTTTTTTGTTTAAGAAAGATGTGTTTGTTTTTTTTTTTTGATTTGTTTTGTGTTTTTCTTTGTTCCATTTTTTCACCGCGCNAAAAAATAAAGAAAATAAAATAAAATCACTGTTACATCATAGTGCACTGATAGTAGCTTCAAGTTGGCAAGAAACAGTTTCATAAGCAATCCCCGAAAAACTTTTAGCAGCTGCGTAGCTACCGAATCCACTCAAGCAAAAAAAAAAAAAAAGAACAAGCGGTGCTCTTGAACATAGACACACAGATAATATCACAGAGCTAGTAAAGGCCAAAAGGCAAAAAGAAGCATATGACCTTCGAAATAAGTTGATAAAAAATAAATGTTACAACAATAGAAAAAATCTGTTTGTATCCCAAACAAGCCAAGGAATGGTATTACAAGTCTAAAAATTTCTTTCTTCGCAGACATGGAATATACTATACGTCTAATGAAGGTAGCATTAAATATTATACACCATATTATCTTCAAATATGTTTGGGCTAATGTGATTAACATTACAAAGCATACACTTCTGACAGTGTTACAATGGATAATGATGAAGCATGCTATTTGAGAATTGAGAGTCTTTTTGGGAACTCAGTATTTAGAAGAGCTTGAAACCCTAAATTAAACGATTTTGGGAGATTTTCAACCACGACAGGCAGAAATTAAAGTTGACAAAGAATAAAAACAGCTATGGCCAATGATAGAAACCTATGTTACCCCGACTCTTCGGCCCGTGTCGTGCCGGAGTCGGAGTGTCGGACACGGCTATTTTGTACCGACATTTTCAATTTTTTGATCTAAACTGAAGTGTCGATACGTGTCGGACACGCGGCAGCTAAGTAAAGTGTCAGAGTAACATAGATAGGGACGGTAGTGATTTGACACAGAAACAATATTTAAAAATGGTGGGTTTTCATTTGACCTAAGTTTTGATGTTTTGTGGGAATTTTTTGGGCAAATGAGGTTATTGAACAAATTAATTGGACTTTTGGGGTTCATCTCAAACTATTCGGAGCCAATGGGTCCACGTCATCAATTATTTCATTTTTCTTGTTTTTAGGACAAGCGGCCAAGGTCACTAGCGGTTTTACTCTTGTCATTTGGCCATACTTCCTCTAACTTTTAGAAACATTGACGAAATGAAGCCGCTGGGATTGCTAGCGGTTTTAGTAGTTTTTATTTTCCAAACACGCTGCAAGTATTACAAAAGGAGCGAAGAGGAGGGTAAGCCGCTAGGGTCTCCAGAGGTTTTAGTCCTTATTTTGCATACCATTCTGTAAGTTTTAGAAAAATGACAAAAAAGGTAAGCAGCCAGTGTTCATAGCGGCTTCTCCTTAAAACAGGAAAAAAAAAAATTATTGATGACGTGGACTCATTGGCCCCAAATAGTTTGAGATGAACCCCAAAAGTCCAATTAATTTGTCCAATAACCTTATTTACCCAAAAAATTGGTTTTGTGGGGTCATGATAATTTCCATCTCTCACTATTTACTGTTACTCCTCTTTAATGAGACTTCCCTTCATATGCCCAACTATGATCATTATAAATTATATGGAAATAAATCCAGTACAAATGAATTCCATTATTACTTGACGTGATGAAAGTTGAGGCTTTTCCAACCTCTTTGATCTACACACTGCCAAATTAATTGTCCCAACTCCTATAAATAAATATATAAATATATCTAAAGCATATGTGGTCCTTGATAAATTGTAGATATGGTGATACCTCGAGAAATCTAAGGACAACAAGATGCGGCCTGCAATTGAAGTAATCAGAGATTTGTTGTGCATCATAGAACTCAGGAAGGGGCCTTGACCAAAGTTTGGAGATAGAGTAAAAGTAATTAGCATAAGCTGCCAACGCTTGGACATCAGCAAGTAACAGATCCATCCCAGTGAGTGCTGCGGAAAAAGACGTCTGATGTCAATACAATCTAGTTTGATAATATGACTCATTTGGATAGACACCGGCATTGTTGTTATAAAGAGGNAGTTCTACTATTGTTATTGCTCTAAGGAAGGAGGGTATGGAAGTAGGAAGAGTGTTGTAGACAAGAAGTAAAAAGGAAAAGCAACCTGGATAAGAAGGGTGAGGCCAGGAGGGAGTTTGAAAAGTAGTGAAATTAGGGTCCTCCAGATGACGAAGCCAAACAAAGTGATCAACATCAACACTAGTAGTACGAGTAGTCGGGGTAGTTGGTAACAGCTGAATCGCCGAATCAACGCCTTTAACAAAACCCTTCTTTAAGAATTCCCAATCCTTTTTAACAGCACCAAAAAAGTGCTGGAAATTGCCAATTGCAGCACAAGCAGGAGTTGCTCGTTTCTTGGAATTCAGGGTCACTCCATTTCTGCTGTTGCCAATTGCAGCCGCAGAATGTGCCCATGTTGTCGCCATACAATACCCCATCGACTGCCTGCTGATTCTACTCTTTCACTTTCCTCGCTTCTTTATTCTTCTCTTTTCACATTTCGGAATGGAATTTGCCAACTTCTGTCTTTTGATCGAGTGGACGAGATAAGCCCTCAACGTTTTGTGTTTTTATTAAGGGTAAGGAAATACCATGGACTAGTTTTAAAATATTGCACCCGATTGGATATATAATAACTTGATATACTGCGTAGATATTAAGGATTTATTTGCACAAAA
>LHUT01000926.1:4878-28161 GCA_001412135.1 Silene latifolia subsp. alba
CTGATGTTGTTGTTGTTGTTGATGACTGAATTTGATTCTGTGCAGGGTGTTTTGAGGGATCTTTCGAAGAAACATGATCCCTCTCAGTTGTCAAGTGAACTGGTATTGTTCCTTCTGTTCTACAACCTTCTCATTTTAGTTTGGTCTCTCAACACTTTACCATAACAAATTGCCATAATTCGGTTATTTTTCTCTGCTGTAGGATGGTGCTTCCTCGTATAGAGCAACTGCTTTAATCGCAGAACCAAAGTCTGTCAATTTAGGAGAAGGTGAAAATTCAAAATTAATAGCGCAACACTAGTTTCCATAACTGGGTTGGAGTTTAATGCTGCTGGTGTGATCAGAGAGTGGGCATAGTGGTTTTTATACTTAGGCGATTGTACAGATAACAACGCTTTATTATTCCAGATTCTTCTGGGTTACTCTTGGTGCCCTTACCCTATTAAGACAAAGTTTATGGAATTACGAATCTGTAACATTAATGTTTGGATTTCCTCGTGTCACAACTCACAATGCAGAGATCGTGTACCCCAGAAAATCAGATACATGCAGCTTCTTAACTGAACCACTATGTAACCCAGAGTTTTGCCTCGTTGAGATAATAATATCTGATGCATGAAGTCTACACTTCCTTGTTGCTTACCTTGCATTGATTCAAGTAACAAACTTGGTAAATGTATTAGCCAACACCCTTATCTGAAGCTTTGTAATAATTTCGTGTTCTATGGCCGCTAGCTACCTGAGCCGTAAATTTGCCTGCAGGAAAGGCGTGACCACCTGAAGTATAGTACTGGTACTTATTAGCAAGTGTGGTTTGAGCCAGTGCGTGTTCTGGTGAAGGTTATGGGTTGGTGCTTCTCCGGGAGGGGATTGTCCGACACTAATAGAATTTGGAGATGGTATTTAAGAGCACAGGCTGCACAGCCCTCTACACTGACGATACTAAATTACGCGGAGGAAAAAAGTGTACTTACGCACTGTGATGTAGTCGTGGAAGATTAATTTAAACACAGTAATCTATGTTCGGTAGGATTTGTGAGGTATATATAGTTGGAATCAGTTGAAATTTTTGAGAAGTGTCTTAAAATTGTTAGATGTGTGATTAAGCATTCTCCAATGTCGTTGTAGAATCAGAAGGTTGATCAGAATGTGAACTCATGCGGTGTTGTAGTAATTCTAAGGTGTTTGATGAAAACCCTTATTATTGTTTAATTCGGTCTAAGAAGATGAAATTATAAATGACGAAAGTACATTAATGTATGCTGGGAACGATTCAGGGGAATTTGGGATCATAAACCGCGAATCTAATTAAAGTTGGGAACATCCAAAGTCATGTTTGGTTAGGATAACAATTAATTCCAATACGGAGTACTCGCATTCAGTAAGGTTAACCATGAGTTCGTTCCAAAATTTCAACTCATTAACAAAGTAGACTCGGACTGTTTAAAAAATGTGGGAAGACTAATTTTCAGTCAAAACAGCACCTGGGATCACCTCAACACAATCGTTTGAAAATTAATCCGCCAAGCCTAACCCTATCACACCGATTTTTAGGATAGAAAATTGCTATACAATTGTCAGCTATAACCACTGCTTGCGCCACTAAGCACCCAACACATTCGTCTTCATATCCCACATCTCAAACTCGAAAAAGTTAATTGCGCATGCAACTCAAGTCGATAGATAGCCTTTTGAAGAATTTGTAGAAGTCAAGAATAACAAAAGGAGAATTTAAGGCGCAATTGCGCTCCCAGGAATCCATATGGACAGTATCAAAAACTGGCAGATTCAATCATCAAAACAAATTATCAAAACTGTACAGTACAGTACCATTAACCTTTTTACCAACTCATAACATTCACTTGATTTGCGATTTCCGATTCCTCCATCCCTTTCCTACCCACCAACCAAATGGCCTATCTGTATCTAAAACACCTTGCGCATCTTGAATCCTTAACCGAAACCAAATCCCTCATTGGCTTCATGAATCGCAAGTAGCAGCCTCTCCTGCAGATGTTCTTTGGACGGATACTCGGGGAGATCCAACTGGTTGAAGCTGATATGATTAAATTAACATTCAGGTCAGGCTAGTTCATCTTACAATATTAGGTGCGAGAAAAAGTGAAAAACGTGTTAAAAAGATGAATTACCATGTGTGTGCTGACGGCAGATGATCAGCACTACCATATGCTTTATGTATTTGAAATTTCTGTGAGCCTGAAATGCCTTGGAGAGCACTAAAACCTTCGAGTGGAACCTAGATTTCATTTTGGACGAAACTCGTTAGAATGCACCATAAACAAAATACCAGAATTCAAAAAAATCCAACATTAACACAAACAGAAAACATGCAAAGTGCTAAAAATGATACCTTTGACGTCCCAGTGACAAACTGTAGAAGGCGTGCTTTATCTTCCTTGCTAAATGCCTGAACCACATCCCAGAACCACTGGATAACAGGAGATGCCGGACTGTAACCTGAGTATTCTGTATTTGCCTTCATATCATCCACTACAAGAAAATGAATACAAGACTCGTCAGACAACAAAGAAATTATCATTTACAACTGTCAACGGCATTTTGTTGCTCCAAAACAAAGTCTGAAAAACAAAGATGTAAATACTCACAATCGATATCTGGAAGCCCACTTATTAATAACTCAAGCTCTTTGTCGTTAAATATAGATACGAGTTCACGGGAAATCATATCACTGAATCCTTCCAAGAAAGCATTAATTTGAGGGCGGATTGCAGTNCTCACAATCGATATCTGGAAGCCCACTTATTAATAACTCAAGCTCTTTGTCGTTAAATATAGATACGAGTTCACGGGAAATCATATCACTGAATCCTTCCAAGAAAGCATTAATTTGAGGGCGGATTGCAGTTGTCAATCTATGTTCGGCAACCAAATCGACATATTGATGCTTGTTCTCCTCGGTAACTTTTATGTTACGGCCACCAGGAATTAGCTCATAATCAGTCACCTGTAATTCAAGCCAAATTAGTACTCCAAAATCCCACATCAGGATATATATTTAATTAGGACTTAAAATTAAACATGCAGCTAGAGAAAAAAATTTACCCGCGTCTTTTCGTACAGTATCAGGATATATATTTAATTAGGACTTAAAATTAAACATGCAGCTAGAGAAAAAAATTTACCTGCGTCTTTTCGTACAGTATCAGCTTCTCCTCATCAGCATCAACGCTGAAAGTAAGATCTAGCACATCGCTTATATCATTCTGCAGATACACCAAAGTAATAACCAATAAGGATAGCCAACTTATAAAAAAAAAAAATAAAAAAAAAAAAACTAAATGCTCAAAACCCTAAATCCCGGGTCTGATAATAGGGGGAGAATAAAAGGAAAAGATGTTCATTTTGACAATAAAAGAAAGGACCTAGCAATCAGGTAAGCATACCTCAAGCATCCACTTAATATTCTTGTAATAATCTGGATCGATGGCTTCTATATCATGATAAGTGACTTTAACACCTAGGATATGCTTGTAGAACGAGCGAGTGAAATGAACATCCAAGAGCTGTCCGTCAAATAGAGCTTTTCCAACCTGAAAATTCTCGTACATATTAGAAGTCATTTGTCAAAAAAAATCATCATTAATTCAATAAAAATAGAGAAAATAAACTCTCACCACTCGCCCAACAAACTTGAAGTATGACAGATGCTCAGTTTGATAAACAGAATTCGGATTTGGTTGAAAAGTTGAATCATTGCCGACAGTAGTAAACAATAGTGCTCCTTTATCAAAAATAACCCTAGACAATGACTGATACCACTCCCTAGTTAGCCCACCTGCATCAATTCCTTCTTCTCCCTGAAATTGTACGGTTAACCTCCCCTTTAACTCTTGCGCTGACCTCATCCGCAGTTGGTTGTATGAATCTTCAAGAATATATGCTCTTCTCACTGAGATCCTTAAAGGACTGTGATGATGATCATGCTGATGCTTAATCTTTGATCTGAAGTGTGCACGCTTGTTATCAAAATCAATGAAACGAGGAACCTTTAGCATCAGTGAAAATGACTTCTCAAGCAGGCCAGGGTTCTGACGGATAAAAGCATTCAGCAGTTTCCGATGCTTCTCAGTAAACTTTACAAAAGCAACATGCTTATCATCCACCTTGAAAGAATGACTAGACAACAGCTGCTTGCTAGCTGAAGTGCTGGCATCATCAAGTTCTGGTACCGCAGACACAGTGAAGTCCTGACTTGTACCAGGTTGTGCAGGTTGTATTTTCTCACATGTCACAAAGAAAGACTCGATATAAGGGAGGACATTCTGAGTGCCAGCCGGAAGTGGAGTTGAACTGGAAGGCTTAGATTTGACTAGCACCAATGACGAAGGCTCAGAGTTAGAATCGGTATATCCTTCTATTCTGGCTATGCAAGAGCTGAGCTCCAGCCACAACGGTTCCAACGAAGAAACAATATCCCGAACTAGAGAAAGAACAATGTCATGCTCTTTTCCATGATCATCCTTCTCATTTAGAGAAGAAAACAGAGAGCTCAGCGCCTGTAGGACTCTCAATATGGCAGCTCCATCAGCAGAAGACGAATGTAGGAGTGCACCTTCAGAATCTCCAAATGAATGCAACTCCCTCATAGCAGATTGACTCAAGTCACGTGCTGCATTAGCCAATTCGGTGATAAATAAATGACAATGAGAAGGTGCAAAGGCCACCATCTTCTTCAGAACCTCCGAGACAAGTGTATATGCATTATCTGACAATCTGAGTGAAGAAAATTTACGTTTAAGTTAAAAGAAAATTAATCATTAAATAAACAAAAAGTAGAAAGTTGATGGATCTGCAGATAAAAATTAATAATTTATAAGTAGACACATTACATATTCAAAATTTCAAATGTAAGCAAAGACATCATTGATGGAACACAAAAGAAATAGCAGAACTCCCCAGATGCAACAGGCAGACAAAGACAGATATGCAACAAACAAATGTCTCTCAAGTTCCGCATTAAAAAAAATTAATTATGCTCATAAACTCCTTATAAATTTTGCTAAGAGTCTAAGACAGATAAATTGGATAAAAAGCCTCACAAACGTTCCTGATAGATATTATGATGCAGAGCGCCAAGACAATCTTAGAACTTCAGATAAATTAAACAATCTATCCACCATGAACTAGTCCACAGCTAAATGAATCCACTGATGGATTCTGACTTAAAATAAGTCAAAACCGTAAATAGCCAAAAAAGTTTATGAGACTACTGTCACATTCAAAACCACCAAAAAACAATTGTGATATGAAATGAATACAGTTAAAATCAACATGACTAGCGAAGAGAAGAAAAGCCCATACCCCTCTGTTGCCAATAAACAGCATAGTAGTCTAAGATCAGCCGGTGGAAGCCCAAGAAGCACAGCTAAAGCGTCAAACGGCTCTTTAGAACCAGAGGTTGAAGGTTGTGTAGATTCATCAACCTTGGGTATTGAATCACCCTCAAATGGAACAGTTCCTAAATCAGAGATCACCAGAGTACTTGTTTCTGGAACATCAGGGCCTGCTTGCTGCTCAGGCGTAGATAACTCAGGCTTACTTGTATCAGATCTGCTTCCAGCATTGTCAAGAATAACATCCAGTAGATTCAATAGCTGCCATTCAGGACAGATACAATCAGAACGGAATCCCAGAGATATACACCAGAAAACAAAAGAGAGACAAATGGTTATTGAATTTAACCATCTTTACCTGTTCAAGGTGTGCTATACTCCTCAGATAAAGTGGTTGATTCAAAAGACCTAAAAGCAGTGCAACAGATGGCAAATCTTCCTCCTTCGTCACAGAGGACCTGTCCTCAACAACCATCATGGCTTTACCCCTAACCTGATCTGCATTCTCAGACTTGTGATCAGAATGCAGAGGCAGCCTCAGTTCGAGCAAAATCTTCGCAACATAAGGGTGATTCCGAGCAAGGTAGGTTAGCGTTTCGAGAACTCGCCGCGAAACCAACGGAGGAACTCCTATAAAGGACGCATGAGAAGTAGAATGTAAAGTAAATAAAAAAATAAAAGAATAACTCGTCCAACAGTATCAAGATTTATACAAGCAAACCAAGAAAGAATTAAAAAGAAAGACAAAACAAGCAGAGCTCAACACTGATTAAAACCATGAAACAGAAACCAGGTACTGATCCATTCATCTAGAAATTCATTTTTGAGAAGGATTCACCTAGTCTAAAAATTATTACACCCTTCATTCAAAATAAGACATTCATTCTCTAAAGTTATGCAAGGAAGATTTGAAAGTGCAAACAAAGTGACTGATGAAATAGAGTATATAAATAGACGGCAAACAATGACTTACCATCAACGAATTGGGGCCGAGAGTACATCACATGACTTGGACAACCATAAAGCCTATACGAAGGCTCAGAATCACTAGGCTGGTTGCCTGTCTTATGTTTGTTAAGCATCAGCATCTCCATCAGAATTTTGACTAAAGCAGTCCGAGATTCACTATGGGCAGACAAATTCAATAGGAGTCTCTGAAATGGACCTTTATAGAGTGGCTGCAAACCAGCATTCATTAGCAAACTATAAGAAAGCCACAGAAAAATAACTCCAAATGCAATCACATATAGTCACAGGCTTACTACGTTACCTACCTGAACAACACGAAGCAATCGAATCATGCCCTTAAGATCATCTGTATCCACTAATGGAGCACCATCAGCTTCAAGCACCTTAGTTCCAACCGCACGACGAGATGCAGTACTTCCAACTGCTCTGTCCAAGCTTGACCCTTCACCTCTTCTTGATGACTCGCCCCTCCGGCTTCTAGGAAACATTCCAAAAAGATTGCGGTTGCTGCTAAAGCGGTTAGCAAATCTTTCACGTAACATGTTTGCCTCAGCAACAAGAGCAGGAGTGAGATTAGCCAGAACAGCATCAGAAGAAGTTAAAAGTACCTGACAGACCGGGAAAATCAGTCAATATGCATGAAATGACGATTAATATACTTCTACAACTACCATACGGTATACCTCTTCTCTAAGATCCGAAGGGAAGGTAGCAATAATTGACACAGTATCCATTTCCACGGGTTCCCCTTCCAACTCCTGGGACTGATGAAGTCGCTGTACCTGCTGTTGGGCAAGAACTTCTGCTCGAATATCTGGGGGAAGGGCTGCAAGAAATTCAGGATCAATATCTTCAGTATTTTGTTGTTCATCGTTAGCTGGCTGATTCGATTGACCTTGCTGAGCAGACAAGACTTCAGCACGCAACTCTTCTGGAAGTGCATCAAGAAATGTAGGGTCAATTGGAGCAGATTCACTATCCCCAGTTATTTGCTGCCCATCTGCATGTACACCGCCGCTCTCTTGAATAGGATTCTCTCCAACTTCACTTACACTATGGAGTGAAGTGTCCCTCCCGGCTGGGGTAGCGGTACCAAAAGAAACTGTATTTCTCCTTGTCCGAATGCCTTGTGATTCGCCAAAAGGTACTCTATCTGTAAAGATTTGTCTGTCTCCTCCGTCATCATGACCATCTGCACTCCCAATTTCGACATCTAGGCTTCGTAGACTTTCTCCCAAAGTTGCCCCACTTCCACCACTTTCTTGGCTCACTGCTTCAACATCTCGAGTAGCCACATCATTATGCTCAGAGTGTCCAGCTGATGCATCAGTACCTTGTGGAAATGTGTTTGGACCAGATTCATTTTGAGGGATAGATCTGTCTTCTGCTTCAGAAGATGGAGCATGAGCATAATCACTTTGATCACCAACCGGAACTTCTGTTCTCATACTCGTCTCTATTTGCTGGACAGCATCACCCTTTCCCTCAGAGTCAACAGCTGTATTGTTCTGATCAGAGGGCTTCTCTGCTTCTGGTTGCCTCAACTGTGAAATAAAAAATTCTTCAAGTCCTTGTGGTACAGCAGTAGAACTTGATCCACCAGCTTGTTCACGATCATCTAGCCATAAGTTAAATCTATGACCTGGTCGTCCATTTCTTGCAGATCGAAAAATAGTATCCAAGCGTGATGAAGTACCTACCAAGCTTCTGTCAGGCAGCATTAGATCATTAGGGTTCTCTGAAAAATAAAGAAACAGAGGTCAGGTTCCTATAGTACAGAGAACGATAAAACCATGAACTAGAAACAAAAGCAAATTCGAAGGACAGATATACCCGACGCTCTAGACGTGGCTGAGGTTGAGGAGCGATGTGACTCAACTAAGAGCGGATGCTGTGATGGAGCTGTGTTATCGGTTCTTCCTAGAAGATTATAAATGGAAGTAGACCGCCCTGGACGCCTAGAGCCAAACAGTTCGGCAGGCATTACTTGCAGAGTTTCACTTGCTAGACTATGATCTCTACCAAAAACTTCAATATGATCAAGGACATTAATCCCATTTATGCCTTCTTCCAGACGTAGTATGAGTCCATCTTCATCGTCTTCATCCTCATCATCCTCTTCCTCCAACACATCTTCATCAAACTCATCTTCATCCATCTCATGGTCATCTTGGTCTGTGTCAGGATGAGGAAGGTCGTGTTCTTCGTCATCTTCCAGATCATTGTGCTCATCCTCATCCTCATCCTCATCGTCCTCATCATCTCCATCATCCTCAGACATATCCTCATCATCATCTTCAACAAGATTTTCTTGCCCTGATTGTATTTCAAATCGGATACCCACACTGTCTACTCCATTTTCAAGGCCTCCTCCTTCCTCTGGCGTGTCATGCATGTAATCACCTTCATTATGGGGAACAAATCCACCAACAAGATCTTGGTCATGCTCCATATCGTCTGTCACAGCCTCAGAACCGCCATAGGTGTGCCCTACACTAAATGAATCAACCCCAGCAGGAGCAGCCAAGGAATCGTTCTCTTGAGAACCAGCATCCACAGTTTGGGCTCCATCAACATTATTATCTGCTCTCTCTTGCGAATTAACATCAGATGGCTTAATAGAAGAATCACCTTTTCCTGCCTGAGCATCAGCAGAATGAACCTGCTCCTTTGTAACCAATTCTAGTGCTTTAACAACTCCTGTCACAATCTTTGATGAGTCAGCCACGTCGAGGTCCAAAACTTGAAGAACCCGGGTCAGTGACTTGACCAAGCTAGTGTCGATAAAAGTAGCAGAAGCTTCTGAAGAGATGGAAGCGCCAGTGGGGGAACGAGAAACAAGCACGTCATTGAGTAGATCAACAAATGCCAAAATTTCAGCACCTGGTGACATATGAACCTCAGCTGAAGATACAAATTCACTTATAATAAAGTTGATACAACTGAAGATTCTCCTCCTAGCCTCCGCTGAGCGCACACATGCAGCCACTAGAAATTGAACGGCTCTCGTAGCCAAATTATGTTTCCAATCACCATCTAATTTCTGTTCTTTTTTGGAGTTTCTAGAGTAGGGAACAAACTTGTGCAGGACATGGCTAAATATCCCCCCAGAGCCATATCCAGAAAGACCGGCCTGTGATGGACCCTTGCAGCAACTAACTTCAGCATCCCTCCGTAATAATACATGAACAGAAGCAGCATATGTAACAAGAATCTCCGTGAGAAGCTTGAGGATAAATACAACTTTGGCTAGAGAGGCATAGGAATCCTGGCTTTCAGGATCAATTTCCCCCAGCACACTTGCAACAGCCTTCCCTTTCCCCTTATTTGTAAGGACATCAATGTCCATATCAGTTGATGGCTGTGTACCAGATGACTCGGGCAAGAGATCACCCTTCACCGGGGGTTCAAAACTGGCAGCTGTCTCAATCAGAAGCTCAATCACAGTGATGAAGCTATGAGGAGGTTTCCTATGCACTTTAAAACTCTTGGACTCTTGCAACTTCCCTTGGCCAGCACCCAATGACAAACCACCAGAAGAAGGCTTTCCATCAGGCCCCAGTGACTTGTCCTTATCAGATGCCTTGTCCTTTTCCTTTTCTTTCTCTTTGTCCTTCCCTTTATCTTTTTCACGATCTTTGAGCAAGACTACATAAGGCCGGTCACCCACCAGCTCAACTTGACAAACAGATCGAGCAGCACGCATGAACACCACTGGATCTCTAGAAATCATACCAACTGAACTCGCAAGAAAGTTGCGGGTAGAAAGCCTACCAGTAGAGTGTCTGCTTGTTGCAGTAACAATACTATGACGTATCTCTGACTCCATCGCCTGCTGGAGTGTTTGAGGATCCTCAAGGATGTGGCGGATAATAGTAGCAGCAATGTTGTCGAAGCCAGAAAACATACTTTTTGTCGGTAGGTTCAGGAGCAATGGAACACCCCCAGCATCAAGAAAACTAACAGCAGCGGGGTGAGACCTTGTAAGCGTCGCACAAAGCTGGAGAACAGCATGCATTGTTTCTGATGGGAGATCCTTCCTGATACAGCTACAAGCAATCTCAACAAGCCTCTTCTGCTGATCTATATCAACAGGATTGTATGATGATTCCTGGGACTTGTTCATCATTTCCTCATCAATAACAATTGACGTCTGCTGGCCGCTCTCAGTATTCTTCTTCAGCAACTCCACAACCCCAGGGTTCAGCTTTGGATCTACTTGCAACAACCGATCAAGACTTAGAAAGGCGGTGGTTACCCACTTCGGAACAAGTGCACATGTGCCATTGCGCGACCCAATATCCCATTGCCACAATAAATCAGAGACAAGTTGTATCCAACCATTTTTCAAACAAGTTTCTCGAGAAGCAGCATCCTCATGAAGTATTAAAGCCAAAACATGAAAAAGCGCAGACAGCGTGGAGAAATTTTTGTCGTCAGCAACCAAAGTTGATTGCTTAATCTGATCAACAACAAACGAAATAACATTAGGCCTGTATTGGCCATCATTCTGGGAACACATTGTCATAAGCAAGTCCCGAACTGGAAAAGCAAGAGATTCCTTTGATTGCAAAAGCTTTATACAAGTTGACAGTAGTTCATCAACAGGAGGAAGTTGTGCCATCTCCTCTTCAAACAGCCGACTATTTTCACTAGCAGCATCTTCTTTTGAGTCTGACCCTGAATTTCCAAGTGACATGGCAAGTGCACGAGCTAGTTCATCCTCTTCTTGCACTTCTTCTGGGTGTGAGAATAGCCACTCCATTGCCAATTCTACGCTATTGACTCCAACTTGCCTCAGGGCTTCTTCAGCCCTGGATCTTGTAAATCCCATTTCCACTATAGTTGAGATTGTTGCTTCATTAGGAGGGGGGCCAGCTAGACGGCTACTGCTACCACTGGTAACATTTTTCACTTCTACCCCAGAATATATATGCCGAACAATTGAGATAACTGAAGTGATGAAATCATAACTGCAATCAGCAAACAGCGGGTGGGTCCACAGAGGAAGGATAGCCTTCAGCACCATAGATTGAAGAACCTTTACAAATGTCTCAGCATCCTTGGGAAACAAAACATCCGTATCTGGTAAGGGTTGGACAAGCAAGTGTTTGGTAAAAGGAGACAGTATATACGATGAGGTAACCAAGTGATCCATAAGCTTCCCATAGCTGGCTAAAGGACCATACAGCCAAGAATGTTCAGGCTCTTGCTTTGTTTCATGCTTCAGAACCCCATCATCAGTCTCCATAGGTGATGCAGGAACAGTAAATAATAACTGGCTTGTAGCTTCAAATGTAGTCAAAACTGACTGAATAACACCTTGCCCATATAAGCAATTTAATAACACTGGATTACAGGAATCATGCCTGTCCATTAAGATACTGTCTATAAATTCCACAACCTTACCAAAATAGCGACACTTGCTGGATACAGATACCTCCAAACCTGAAGGGCTTATATGACCCCCAAAGTTCATGTGCCCCAGAGCAATGGATGCAAAGGTAGATACTACTAATTTAGAAGACGGTGATACATTCACAGCATCATCACGTCGTCGAGAAGGTAGCAGCATTGCCTTGCCCAACTCCTGGAACAAATGTATAATGTGTAAAGCTAGCGATTTGACCATCTCACAACGTGATGTATAGTAACTCTTCTGCTTATCTTCTTCACTCTTGATAGCAGCGTCAACATCTGAACCACCTGTCTGGTGCAAACGCTGGCTGCTTCCAATATTTTGCAAATTGGAATTATCAATTGTACCTCTGTTTTGGGTACCAACGGCACGACCCAGATCTCTGTAGAGATTGATGAGATCAAAAAAATGAGACTCTGCACTCCACCCAGCTGTTCTCCTTCTGAGAAGTGGATCAAGCAGTTGCCTAAAGGATGTAACCCTTTGTTCGTCAGGGTCATTGACATTTGATACTTGTGATTCTGAAGTAGAAACACCATCTTCATTCTCTTGTACTTCAACTTTAGCATCTTCAAGAAGAGCAATCTGCCACAAAATTTCCCGATGGACTCTCCCAATATCTTCTAAAACGTCCTTGCTTTCACCACCAAATTCAGTAAGCAAAGCAGATACCCAACGGTTTTCCTTTGCAGCAGCAAGAAATAGTAGAAATTCGACAAGAAATAATGAAGAGAATACACCATGGTCAGCTTTTGTAATAGGATCCAACAAAAATGACCCTGAGACCAAAGAGAAACCAGTCAATGCCTTCTTTAAATGCTCTCTTAAGAAAGAGCAAAAGGTACGAGCCAGCAGAGAAGAATGATGTTGAGTGAAACCCTTAAAGACCATAGTACTGTGCAAAGCGATAGCCATTCCCTCAGATGACTGAGCAACAGTAGGTCGCAGCAAAAGCCTCAAAAGAGCATCAATACCAGACTTCTCTACAAACAATCTGCATGTTTCTGTGTTCTCCATTGTCCTATGAACCAAAACCATCACATGGAAAACACTCAAGTTAACAAAATGCTCATCTGTAAGACTTTCTGCTGGTAAATCTGTTACACCGACTAAAGCAGAACGACTGTCACTTTCATTTCCACTCCCTCGCTCTTCAGAATCTGTGTCCATAGCAGTTTTCCCACCAACCTTCCCTGATTCCCCTGAAGAAGATCCTTCCCCAAAGGAGGCCATGTTGTTAACAATATCAATGATGATATCCACCCCAGTGCTCCTTAATGAAGATACATGGCGCAAGAGCTCTTCCACACCGTTTGCCAAAGGCACAATAGCTTCATTTAAAGCCACAACGTATTTCTTACACGTGAAAATGTCAAAAAGAAAGCGCAATGCAGAACTTTCCTTCACTGCCTCCAGGCCCTTTGTGTTAAGGCAAATAGCAGCTAGCCCACTTGGAATGCAAGTGAGAGCCTTTGAGGAAGGAAGTATGCCAGCACCAATAGAAGATAAAAAAGCATCTGGAAGACCCATTTCATGTAAAATAGGGAAACAAGTGGGGTCCTTATGAAGAATTTCACTCATAAGAGTCACAGCAGCACAATATATATCTCCACCAAATTTTCGAACATTGCCAAATATCACAGCCAACGTGGATGGCAGGGTACTATCTTGAGAACCCTGCGACCTGGACGTATTTGCAGGAGCATAGGTAGCGGACCCAAGGGCCTTCAACAAAGCCCTGATGAGCCTCCTCTGAGAAGATAAACAGTCCTCGCTAGAGCTTGAGCATTCACCAATAACCATCAAATTATCATCTGGGCTAGCAGGGTCTATAACTCTTTGAACTTCAACCTGCAATCTTTGGGCTAAAAGTTCAACTCCTCCCAAATCTTTGAAGAGTGTTACAGCAGCATTGCTGTAGTCCATAAGCTTCTGCAGAGTTTTCACAGAATAACAGACAAGGTGCGTATGTGCGGGATCAAAATCCTCCAAAAGGGGTAAGAAAGTTGGAACCATCCCTGAACCTCTAACAATGCTACCTGAGCTTGAAGTAGATATAACATGAAGCAGATAGAACTGTAGAAGTGCCTCGACAAAAGCATGTGAGGATGGGTCATTAGAGGTCTTAAGGGTTAGAATTGCCTTCTGAAGTACATTCAGAAGAATCGTTCGATTTCCTCCGGCAAAATTAATGCTTGAACCGCTCAACATTCGAGCCCGGTCATGAGATGATGAATATGCAGCCAACTGAGCAGCTAATGCAAGCATAGCAAGTGTTCTAACAGTTCCAGGAATAATTTCTTCCGATCGGACAATCTTGATCAACTCATTCGTATATTCAGGCTCATTGGCGAAAAAGGACACCAGCTCATCATTAGCATCGTTAGACTGCATAAGCACAATGAAAGAAAGAAGGCAAATCCTACTATACAATCTGCATGATCTGGGAGCACAAAATGCATGTGCATATCTAATTCTTGTGAGGAGTGAAAATCTTTGCTCAGAAGGTACTTTGTATTGCTCAATGCATTGCTTAAGAAGAAGATGATCCTCCTCTCTCCGTTCATGCAGATTTGGTATATGTATAATGCTTGAAGAAGGAGAAGACTCATTACTTGTCTCCCCACTTCTCTGAGTGCTAACCCCATGCACTTCAAAGTACAAAGTTGAGCCTAGACGTGACTGAGACTTCTCATCTCTATCTTCTAAATCTGAGGGAAATAAAGAAAGCCCTTCTTCTTGACTCTTCTCATTTTCCACTACACACGAATATAATCCCAAGCCCTCTTCCTTGCTTCCCCATCCTTGGGCTAGAGATAAAAGACACCCATTAATAGAGCCCAGTCCAACCATCTTCCCACTCACATGCAGCTTTGAGGGAGCTATTTTCACTAGAGAAGAAAGAGTCTCTAACGTTGCCAAGAGCACTTCAGGATCTGCTGACGCAAGGAGAAACTTGAAATGCTGTTCAAGTAAACAAAAAAAGGGGGCAAATATAGTTACTAGTTGGCAATTAACCTTATGGGTCCGACAAAAGTAGACCTAGTTTACAATTTCTAACATACCTCTAGGCCATCAAATGAACTCTTATTGTGACAGTTATCCAAAATAATTTGTACCACCCGTAAAATCTGCAAAACTGCATGTTTTGGAAAGGGAGTGTCATCTTCCATGATAGAATCAGAGAGGAGGAGGTCATTCCTGTTAGATACATATGTCTTGAAGTATGTATCAAAGTGATGAAACAGTGGTCTCCAATGATGAAAATTCCCCTGAAAGAATATAAGGTAGGATTAAAATTGTGTAATGCATGCAATCAGAAACATCATATGGAAAACACCTATATAGCCGACCTTGTTGTATTCCCAACGAAAACTCGACAGTGGAATGGCAATA
Source organism: Silene latifolia subsp. alba (assembly GCA_001412135.1). Classification (NCBI taxonomy): domain Eukaryota; kingdom Viridiplantae; phylum Streptophyta; class Magnoliopsida; order Caryophyllales; family Caryophyllaceae; genus Silene; species Silene latifolia. Next base: position 20,038 of record LHUT01000926.1, read on the forward strand.
TCTTGCAAGGGGCTCTGAATGACTTTGTCAATGAATGATTTAATTTTAGAAGGCTGCAAGAGAAAGAAAACCAAAGATTTTCATAAGACAATCCAGAAGTACATCAACTAACAAACAGATCTTACATACGACACAATGAATTAGCTAAATGTGAAAACGCAAGCCCGCCCAATAAGGTATATCTCAGATTAGATCCCTCGCATCCCACCCTCCACCCCTCAAACCCTGCTTTATGTTGACTGTGGCCATCATAAATAATACTCATACTGATTAGTCACACACTCACCCTCTATTTGCTGAGAATGCCTAAGGTAAATCAAGCATTCGACTTTACGAGAGAACAACACAACATCTGCAAATGAGCAAAGTGAAAGAATAGCAACAAGGAGTCCACTTAGCAGATTTCTCTTACTGATAACTCTTACGTTCAGGACACTAAGCCACAAATGTAACTGGCAGGAGCATGTCCAGTCCAGATATACACAATAACGATATAACAAACCTAACTAGTAGCCCCAAAAGTATTTTTCCTCAACCATTATCTTTTGCAATAACCATTCATCCTAGTTCAGTCAATACAGCTGAAAAGAAAAAAATAAGTCGTTCTAATAACACCACCTAATTTTTTTATATATAATAAGAACGTTCGTATATTGCAATTTAGATCCTCTTCATTTCCTTTCATGATAAGTAAGCGTTTAACTAATAAAATTACCGCCTCCCGCCTCACCCTGTAAGACAATGTTATCGTGCCACCCAATAATTCCACTCAAATCCAACTAACCCAACGCAAACCGAAATGATGATTCAAGTTTCATCCTTCGGCTGCATTCTATCCATTTCAGCCAACTCTCGTCGACGAGGTAACCTAAAACAGTCAGGAACACTAACACCACCAATCTAAACATCATAAAACCCCTTAATTCATCACTCGTGCACCATAACACCCTACTATAAGCTGAAAAAATAAAGTAAATCAGTTATCAACAGCGAAAAACCCTAAAAATCAAGTCAAATAAAAAATAATGAATCATCAAAAAAAAAAAAAAAGCCGTATGGGAGTCGACTTGAATAGAAAAACCCTTTTTTATATATAAGAAGGTTCGTTTATTGCAATTTAGATCATCTCCATTTCTCGTTCTCTCCATTTCCTTTCAAAATAAATGAGTGTTTAACCAATAAAAAGGACCGCCTCGTACTATAAAACGGTCTTATTCTAAAATTGATTGACAAGACAAACAACGAGCCCCCCAAATAATTACACCAAAAAAACGATGATTCACGTTTCAGTGTTTGGCTACATTCATCCATTAAAACCAACTCTCGTCGACGAGGAAACCTAATACAGTCAGGCAAACAATTAAAAAGCCCCCAAATTTCATCAGTCGTGCAGCATAAAACCTTACAATACCTATAATTAGCAGTAAATCAGTCATCAACATCGAAAAACCCTAAAAATCAAAGAACAAAAAGACAGACCGTGACCGTATGGGAGTCGAGTTGAACAGAAGGACCAGAAGATCCTTCACCGTAGAAAAGCTGTCGTAACCGCGACGGCAACGTCGATCTTAGCGTCGCCATTTAATCAATCAAATCAATTAAAAACTAAGACAACAGCCTGCCTTGGTTTGTTTATATTGTTTCTGCATAATATAATTAAATCAATTCAAAATCAATTCAAAATAATAATAATAATAATAATAATCAGATAAACTAAATAACATGTTTAATTTAAGAGATAATCTAGAGTTTACCAAGAGGATGATGATGTATAGAAAGAGGCATCAGAAGAAAGTATTGTGAATTGTAATTTGTAATTTTAGTGTTGTTTTGTGAACTAGAGATGGAGAAGTAGAAAGAAACTAGAGAGAGGAGAAGAGAGAAGGGTAGAAACTAGAACTAGAAAGGGATGTAGGAGGAGTCTTCTTCTTTGGCCTTTGTTTTGTTTTTGTACTTGATGATTTTTGGTTTAGGCTTTTTTTATTCACTAATCACAATTCATTTTTCATAATGGGGTTTTTGTGTATTGAGACTTGAGAGGGGTTAATTAGATTGATTCATCTTTATTATGAGAAAGATGACCCGAGTCCTGAAAGTGATCCGAACTTGCTTGACCTGAAAGTGATCCGAAATGTGAATCGACCCGACTTAGCCTAGATCCGACCTGAACCTTGATTGATTCAATGTTGGCCCGATCCGAGATGACCCAACCCGAAAAGACCCGACCCATAATTTACCCGGTCCAAAATGACTCGAAGTGTCCTAAAACGACAATTACGAAGTCATATTAAAGTTATACGCATCAAAATAAAGTTTCATTGGTAACAACCGTCCCTAATAAAAAGTTAAATTTGCAAAATAGTACTTCTTAGTCAAAATAGTACTTCCTCCATTCAACTCCACTCTACCACTTTACTTTTTCACGTTTGTCAACGCGTATTTTACGCGGTAAATATCGTTAGCTACGTTTTTAAAAGTTAGATATTTTTATTGTATTCATAAAGACGAATCAAACACGATCCCACATGAATATATTTTCACTTTATATAAAGTGAAGTTGAATGGAGGAGATACTAACTAAAGTATTTTAGTCATTAACTCGAAAGCGGCCCGAAAAAAAGGTCACCCAAAATTGACCCGATACCCAAAATGACCCGACCCAACCCAACCCGAAATGTATGACAGACCCAAATGACCCGACCCATACCCGACCCGATTGACCCATTTGTCACCTCTAGTCTTATGGGTAGGGTTTGTATAAGTTGATTCTATAATAACAGTGATATACTCCCTCAATCTCAGTCAATTGTTATTATTTATCTTTTGCTTGTTTCTCAATGCTCATTTCACTTCGTAAATATTTTTACTAATGTAAATGTGAAAATTATAAAACCTTGATATTCTTAATGTACTCATTAAGACGAAATAAACGAGATCCCTCGTGATAATATTTTATGTTATCTATGGGAAATTATTTTAAGGATTCTCTTTCTTTATAAATAGTGTCCCAAAAACAAATGATATTGATCTGACATGTTCCCTATTCTCCCTACTCTATCTACCGTTCTATTTTTTTTTTTTTGAGTTTTTTCCATTTGTACCCCTGTGGTTTTCACTTTTCCCAACTGTACCCCTGTGTATGGCATCTTATCAATTGTGCCCTTAAACTTAATAAGTGACTCCCATCTGTGATTAAACTTGGCTAAATAGACGGTTTTGGCTGTTAAGTGCCACCTTGGCATGCCATTTATGCCAACAAGGATGCTTATTTGGCATTGACTTCGCATCTTATGCCAACATGGCTGCCAACTCTATATACTCCCTCATCTCATCAAATAAACAATACAAAGCATCATTTGTACACTTCTCATTCAAACCCTTTCAACAAAACCCTTAACTTGAGTCATTCCATAATGTTGAGATGGATAATTAAAGGAAAATAAGAGAAAAATAAAGAGGGTGAAGAATATTGGAGGATTAATGAAATAAGATTGGGGGATAGGTGGATTATATAAGGGAAGTAATGGAGGGAAGTTATGGTGGGGAATGTTTAAAGGCGGCTCGAGCTCTTCTTGATTCGGGATCGGGTTTCGCGCTGAGATGGTGACTCAGTTGGTGAACTTTTGGGCAACTTTTGGGCAATACAGACGGAGGAGCAGATTGTGGTTGCTGCTCTGCTGGTGGCGGGTTAGAGGTGAGGCGGAGACGAGATGTTGGTGATGTAGGTAGGTGATGAGATGTGTATAAATGGTGGTGGAGCTGTTGTTGGACTCGGGTTTCGGTGTCGAGTTCGGTATTGGCAGTCATAAATTGTTGATTTGAGAACTTGAATTGGCTATGGAATTTAGGAGAGAACGAAGTAAGATGAGAAATTGGGTATATTGATGGTTTAAGATGGAGTTTGGTCATTTCATTGAGAATTGTCATTGTTAATTGAAAATGCAGGATGTGATTTTGGTAAAGTAAAAGGCAAGCTTTTACTTTCTTGCACAAATTTGGGGGAAAAATCTTTGGGGAAAGAAAAAAGGAAAGCCATGTTAGCACAAGGCATGCTACCATGGCACAAGGCATGCTACCATGTTGGCATTTAACGTCTAAAACAGACGATTTAATGAAGATTGGTTACAGACGGGAACAACTAATTAAGTTTAAGGGCACGGTTAATAAGATGTCATACGCAGGAGAACAGTTGGGAAAAGTGAAAACCACGGGGGCATAAATAGGAAAAACCCTTCTTTTTTTTTTGATAATTCATGTCTACGTTCTACACCCATTCCTCCAACTCCCAAAGGTTTTCTTTATTCCTTTTCCCCTTCATCGATCTTCACCCGCACGACCACACCTAACTTCCGCCATCATCACCCAACACTCAAGATCCACCCGTTAACCCCAACCTCCTACCATCATTAACTACTCATGGGTCTGAGTATGAGTCCACCATGCGACTCTTTTGAGAACTACCCCTAAGGGGCGGACCTAGGATTTAAAATATGGGGAAGTAGAAAAAATTTAGCCCACGTACATTAATAAATTTTAGGATCGAGAAAAATAAACCGTACATAACTTGTTATATCTAATTCACAAATGTATAACGAGTACAATGACCGATTACATAAAAACTACTCCCTCCTAGTCTGATTGTTNAACTTAAGTTAAGTTCGGCTCCTATAAGTTTAGTTTAATTCAGTTCAGATCTTATAAGTTCAGTTCAGTTCAGATCCTATAAGTTCAGTTCAGTTCAAATCCTATAAGTTCAGTTAAGATCCTATAAGTTCAGTTCAGTTCAGATCCTATAAGTTCAGATCAGTTCAGATCTTATAAGTTCAGTTCAGATCCTATAAGTTCAGTTCAGTTCAGTTCAGATCTTATAAGTTCAGTTCAAATCAGATTCGTTTCAGTCCAAAAGAACAGGGCCTAAATATCATAGTACATTAATGTACACTTGTATGGATTCGTAGAATTTCAGATCATAGAGTAAGAATCTAATGAAGAACGAGATGCATCCTTAATTACTGACAATATCCTGTTGGCACATGAGGCTATCCATAATATTAAGGGTCATAAACGTGGTCAGCATGGTAAGTTTGCCTTTAAAGCATATATGAGTAAGGCGTATGACAGGGTTCGGTGGAATTTCCTCCAGATGGTTATGTACAAGTTTGGATTTCCGGAAAATATAATTCACCTGATTATGAATTGTGTTACTTCGGTGTCGTATGAAGTCCTATTTAATGGGTCACTTCTTTTTCCTTTTAAACCCAAGTGTGGGCTTCGCAAAGGAGACCCATTTTTGCCTTATCTTTTTATTCTTTCCATGGAGGTCCTATCTGGGAAGGTGATGCAGGCACAATATTTGTTGTGAGGTATTCGATTATGTAAGGAGGTCCCCTCTTTAACACATATTTTCTTTGTGGATGATGCGGTTTTCTTTCTACGTGATATTGAAATTTCTGTGCAATGTCTGAAGGCTAATTTGGACTCTTATTGTAAGGCTTCGGGACAACAGATAAATGACTCCAAGTCGGGAATCTTGTTTAGTGCTAGCACAACTTTGAGACAGGCTACAATATGTTTACAGGTTCTCAACATTCGGAATAATAAAGGAATTGGGAAATACCCTGGCCTCCCAACAGAGTTTCAAGGCTCAAAGCGTGATTTATCTAAGAGGCTTATTGATAATGTCATGAAACTTATTTCGTCCTGGAATGGGATTTTTCTCTCACCGGTTGGAAGGCTTACTTTGATTTCATCCGTTCTGTCAAATATCTCTACCTACTTTCTATCGGTTTTTAAAATAACGGTAAGTGTGACAAACAAGATTAATTCTTTGTTGTCACATTTTTGGTGGGCTGGATGTAAGTATGGAAAAAATATCTATTGGTATATTAGAAACTTCTTAAGCCTGCCTAAGAGCGTCGGTGGGATTGGAATGCGTAATACCGAATGTTTGAATCAAGCTCTGCTGGCCAAACATGCTTGGCGTATTTTTACGGACCACGAGTCCGTCTTCTGCAGAATTTTTCGAGCTAAACTGTTTGGCAGGCGCGAGATGCATGATGGGTTGGTGTGTAATAGGAAGAGTAATATGTCTTGGGGAGAGAAAAGTCTCCGACATGGGTTAGAACTTATTTCCCAAAACATTTCATGGAAACCCGGGATTGAGTCGAACCTCAATATTTGGACTTCACGTTGGGTCAATGATGAGATTCCTGAACCAAATGATGAAGCGCTTTTGCCAGAGGTAATGTTGTTCTCAAGGATGTAAAAGTGAAGGATCTCCGGTTGGTTGATGGTCGTTGGAATGAGGGGTTAATTAGGCATTTATTTGATAAGGAGCATGTGGACAATATTCTGGCGATCCCTATCTGCGTTTTGAAAAGACGAGACAACATTTATTGGAAGCATACTGCAAGCGGAAAGTACTCGGTTAAAAGTGGTTATGGGATTGCGATTAGTAGATTTATGACTTTGTATGGGACCATGAAGGATAAGACACGGATTAGTAGTATATGGATTAACTTCTGTAGGGCGAAGCTTTGGAAATTACCGGGTCCACAGTCGTGAAAAGTGCTTCTATGGCGAATTTTAACTGACTCTTTATCCATGGGATGTGGTTTCGCAAAGAGGAAAATCCATGTGGATCCTACTTGTAAGCTATGTTCTAACGATCAGGAGACCATTGAAACTAGGACGCACCTTTTCCGAGATTGTAGTATCACAAGGCGTATCTGGGCTTCCTCGGACCTAGGTATTAGCAACAATTTTTGCTCGTCTATTGAGATCGGGGAATGGATCATTAATTGGTTGAACTACCTTAGGGAAATGGAGGATGCGGATGCGAAAATTGTTAGGTTCATGGCTACTTTGTGGTGTTTGTGGGCTGTTCGTAATATGATTTCATTTCGAGGGGAGCGGTTCCATTCTCAGATGGTTTATTCCATGTGGACGAGCGCGGTGGATACGACATTGAGGGCGACGGCTATGGGTAACGTGGAACGGGGGGTTGGTGTGAGATTCCGGATTCGCAAGGACTTCGCGAGGGGCGACCTTTTCACATGGTTGGAGGGGCAACATCATGTTTTTCGTTTAAGGTTATGGTGAATGCGGGGTGGAACTCAATAGGAAATGCGGCTATTGGGTGGGTGACATATGATCATGAAGGTGAAGTGGTTTTTTCGAGAGGTGTAAAGGTAAATGCGGAGTCCGCGTTACAAGCTGAAACTTTAGGCCTTCGTAATGTCTTGGGATGGGCTCGTGAACGGGATTCTTCATCTGGAGGTTTCTTCAGACTGTCTATAATTGTTGCATCAACTGGCGGGAGTAGAGATGGAACTTCATCTCACTAAAGGGCTCCTGGATGATATGAATCTTTTTTTTTTCTTTTTTTTCATTGTTTATGTTTTACTTTCATTCCTAAGCATTTTAATAAGGTTGCTTATGATGTCGTGAAGAGCGTCATGAGTGCTTAGTGTCGATTTTACCTCTTTTTTTACAGCTTCCAAAAAAAAAAATATTCAACAAGTATACTCACCCGAAATGACTAGAACAATAGAAGTCTAAAATAATTTTTAGTACCAACGAATTTGTTAGAGGAAAGCTAGATTAGAGTAGCTAATACACGACGAACCTGGAATATCCAAGTATGTTTCCCCGATTCAAGCTTATGTGACCTAAAAAGAAATATTTTGGGTTTTTCTACCTCGTAATCCTGTGTTTTTTCCTATTCTACATGGTAACCTTCCATTTCCAAAATACACAAGTGGTAATCCTGAACTCTATTAATAAGTATTAGCATGACTCTAAACTTGTATTCCGTTAATTTTTCCGTTAAGTACGTAGCGGAAAGTGAGGTGACTAATTTAATTTTGAGTTTTTTCTACATGGTAACCTTGTGTTTTAAAAAATCATAAACGATAACCTTATTTTTGTACAAAACACGCATGCTTACAAAAATAATCATTCGATTAATTGTTTTCTCTCATTTTTACTCGATTACTCTATCTGTTTTTTATACGCTCATGTTTCAGGAGTTGGGAGCATGTTAACAATCTCAGGAAATACTTTGTATAGCGGCGGAGGTGTCCAAGACAATTGTTGGCACCCCGACGCGTGTTTATATCTAAT